>BGPR01003993.1:45657-63707 GCA_013235015.1 Araneus ventricosus
TATATATATATATATATATATATATATATATATATATATATATATATATATATATATAATCTAAATCCAAATAAAACCAGTATACAAACATACAGAAATAAACAAGAATTAAATCCTATATCAAATAGTCATTATTTGAACAATAGATCACTTTTAAATAAAATCTATTAAATTGAAATTACTAATGATACCATAAACAAAAATCAAGTTTAAACATTATATGTCAACAAGTGAAAGAACACTGTTGTTATTAAAAATAATGAAATAGGCAATCCAAGTAAATGGAGTTTTCAACAATGAAAATAGCAGCTTGGCTGTTTACAAGCTTTAGCCAGGTTAAATTAATTTTGTTGTACAAACCATCCCTGTTACTATTGTTGTTGAAAAAACAGACAGGGTAATTTACCCTAAAATGAAAGAATTTAGAAAGAAGAGTCTTATACTAACCCTAACTATAATGCATGACTATATATAAAGGACTAAAAATCAGGATAAAATATGTAAATATCATTATATTGCACTAAGATATTGCACTAAAGACAGTAAATATATAATTCAATAAAGTACCCATACTTCACATTAAACATAAACTAATCTGTGTCTCCTCTTAAACTTACCAGAATTCATCTCTTTCAATATCAGAATTCATCTCTTTCTATATATATATATATATATCAAATATTTAGGAAGTTTACAAAATTTCTTTTCTTGCAAAACATCATGCAAAACATGAGTCTAACGTTTTACCTGGGGAAAAAGGAACTGAACTAAGGTAATCTGCATCTTCCAAAACCTTCAATTTGTGGAAATATCGAGATATACCTTTTGGATCTTCTTACCCGTAGAATTAAAAAAATCATTAATATCTGTAATTATGTCTTTTTCGCCCTTATAAGGAAAGCACAAATGCGAAAATATAAGTTACAGAACATTGTCAAATACACTTCAATAAAAGTATTGCAATCGAAACAGCGTAACAGGAAATTACGACTGCTTAAGTAAACTTAATTTGTAGTGAATTTTTCCGAGAACTGAAGACACGTTAGTTTCTTGAAACTTGATTTTGGCGAAAGCCGCTCGCGGATACGGCAGAAAAGAAAGCGATGCTAAAAGAATGGAATGAGATTCCGTAATTAAATTTCGGTATATATACGAGGCACTTCTGCTTTGACTACGCTTTGCTTAAAGGAGAAGTAAAGCACGATTCGAAGTTTCAATTATTGTGCGAGGGCTTAGTCCTGTCTGGGCTAAGCCAGTACTGGGAACACTTCAGATGAGAATGAGACTAAATCTTTTGTTACGAAATCGAGATTCAATTTGTAAGAAAGTAATGCGATGCATCAGCTAAGAGCTTTTTTGATTAAAAAACATTTGGATGTATGATTATATTAACCCTCTGAGCTGCAGAGCTAATTTTTTTCGTTTTCCATTCTCAGTTCAAGAGCAGGCAATTCGTATTTATATGTATATTTTCTAAAACATCCATGGAAAATGCTTTTTAACTCCTTAATCCAGAGGCGACTTTGTTCTTCTAGCCTCTTTAAAACCGGGAGTTTTTGGCAGGAAGCGACATGAACTGGACTGGCCCAACCCGGGTGATCATTTGATCCACCACCCCATCATCTGCTATAACCTTCCCTTAAGGAAGGCACGGAAATGGGCTGTGGTTGGGAAGGATAATTGGACCCCTACCGCTCTTATCTCCTAAGCGATCTCAGAACCTCCCCTCAAAAGACGCCAACTTTCTCAGACCGGCCTTCGTCGGTTTTAAAGGAATTTTTTTAGACCGCCTAGCTCGGTGTCAGAGGGTTAAGGTTTTAAAGATATGATTAAATAGAAAATAGTTCAGTTAGACTTAGAAGCTAATTTATCATTTTTAAATCTGAAATCTGTAACTCCAAAATAAATGTGCGCTCGAAGGGTTTTACTTCTGTGTATATGGATGGTAACATTATTAAGCGGGTGACATATAGAGGATGACGTAAGACAGTAGTTCCCGTTTTTACTCCAAAAACCAGTTTATTATAATTTAAGCATTCTTAACTAAAATAATGATTGTGCAGATGATGCAATGTAGATTAAATTTGAACATTATTAAGTCCGAGCCATGAACCAAGGAGGGAAAACCTTACACGCATTGCCTCGCGTCTTACCAGAAAAGAGTTACCTCGTAACAAGATAAAGGTTGATGCAGTTATGCCTTTTTGTACTTATTTCTGGGAAACGGCGAGTCCCAGAAAAATCGGGAAGATCTCGTGACTCTCTAAGTTAAAGTAAAAGAGCGTTATAGTGGCTAAAAATTAAGCGGAGTTCAAAAAAAATTAATTTTAAAGATGAGAAAAATTCTAAATCATTGCATGTATTTAAACATGATAAGACTATTTTACTTACTTTTATCTGAATCTTTGTGTTCAACCCCCTCCTTAACATTTGACGAATTTTATTCCATCAGAAAAAACAAAGATTTAAAGACGTGGAGGGTCCCTCCATCCCCTGATTGGTATAAGCGGAGCAGTCCTGGTGGCTCCATTGGCCTTGCCTGTGACAGAGCCGACCAGACGGCGCTGTCCAGATTTGTCAGCGGTCACCTGAGGAGTTGCTCCTTTAGCCACGGTAACAAAGTTTTTCCGGTCTGCGCAAAGTGTGGAGTAGCGAGTGCGTCCCCAGAGCACATCCTCTCTAGTCTTCGCCTATCTAGGGAGGCTTTCGAGATGGATCCTTTGCTTGCTCTCGATTTCTTGAGGGTGAGTGTGCTCATGGATGGTGTCTAGCTGCCGCTAGACAGAGAGGGATTAGTAACAACAACTTACTTTAATGAATTCTTTCTGCAGTATATTTAATATAAATAAATTTATTTCGGAAAGATAATATTAAAAATATTATCAAATAAAGATATATGCAAAACATCAATAACATTCCTAAACATAAATTTATATTAAATTGCAATACTTTGAAACAATAAGATTTAAATTATGTTTTGTAAGGAAATTCCTCAGTCTTTTATTGTTTGGAAACCAACGTCCTGTATTAGATTTGATCTCGCTTCTTTTCAGATGAAATGCACAAATTTAAGTAGTTAATATCAAATACAGATTCTCATTATAATACAAGTTCATTTTTTGTAATTAAATTTTATTTTTAACTCACGGTAACTCCCCCTATTTTAGCTTTATTAATTGTTTCGTCTTCATTTGATGACTTCATTTCTACATGAACATTGTAGGTGAAGAATGTATATGGAGAATCCCTTTTTTACCTAAAGTTTATAAATATCTTTGTATTCTTCACAAGTCCTTCTTTATTCTGTTTCCTTCCGTACTGATTTGAGGGGACATACGGCTGTTAAATCTCGAAAATTTTCGATTTTTTGAAGAAATATATATATTATTCACCAGTTATTTCTGAACAATTTAAAACAATCTGCGTTAAAAAATTCCAATAATTATGAAACTTATGAAGGAAAATGTATCAACTATTCAATGTAAACATTGAAAAGCGTCATATCTTTAAAGCGCTATATCTCAAGATGCGTTTTTTTGATATTGCGAACACAATATCTCAAAAACTATTGAATATTTTTACATAAAACTTTTACTAAATATCTATTACGCTATGTTCTACAAATGGAGCCACAATTTTTGTACATTTTGTCTCCAAAGAGGTTTTGTGGGTGTATAGAAACGTTGAAATTTTAACTATTTTAACACTTTATTTTAAATTGGTACATAAAATAGAAATTAAATTTATATTAAATAAATTGTGGTTCAATTTCCTAAACAGACTGTTTGGATTACTGAAATACACAAAATATTGTGTTTAGACCAATAATCATGAGCGCAAGGAGACTATCCCATTTTGCTCAGAAAATTATACCCATATTTATTACTCTCTCAAATAAATATTAAGCTTTGAAAATCTGTGTACTATAACAAAAAGAATAAATATTTTTCTAGAAAAAAAAAGAGTTTTTGAAACGCATTGTTTCAGAGATACAATGTATGAATTTGACAGTTTTTCCCCGTTTTTTTCGAGGTTTAAGAGTCGCATGTCCCCTTAATGCAACATTTGACAGATTTCACCAATAATATGTATTATTTCAAAGATACAATGTATGAATTTGACAGTTTTTCCCCTATTTTTCCGAGTTTTAAGAGTCGCATGTCCCGTTAATGCAACATTTGACAGATTTCACTAATAATATGTATTGCACAATAAAATGTTATAGGAAGTATTGTTAACTGTGCTTTCCAAGGATGAAAATTAAAATATTTAGATTATAAAGTTGAAAGATGTTAAAAATGAAAGTCGAAAGAGAAATAAAGAATATTATCTCATTCTAATTCTCTTTTACAGCTCTTCCGAAAATACTAAGAACCAAAAATTTTAGGATCATGACATGGTATTTAGTTGGTTGTATCTGAAAAAATATTTTAAAAATATTATTTCAGGGAAGCAACATTTCAGTTGGAGATTTAATTTTAATAATTAAAAAATATCAAAATATATAATTTTTTTCACATTTTTAGTGTTGTAGTGTATTGCACGATGAATTAACAGATTTTTTTAAATGAAAAAAGCACTTTTATTTTAACATAATTTTTCACCATAATACCGTACTATCAACATCAGTCGTTACATTTTGGTCTCTCTCTCTACAACTAATTTTAAATCTTATAATAACTAACATCTTTTTCGTGCGTTGCTAGGCAACGTTCGTAAGACAAATATTGTATTGCCACACTACATTTTAAAGATAAAACTTTAGAAATAACAAAATATTTTGTAACGAATATCACAGTGTTAATGCGTTGCAAAATTCTTACATTTCAGAGATCGTGTTACGAAAGAAATTATTTCGGAAGTAATTATTAGCAAAACATAAACTACTTCTTAAAATATTAAACTTCTAAGAAAGATAATTATCTACCATCTTTGACTTTTAAAATAAATTTATTACACACAATTTATCAAAACCGAGCTAATAATCTAGATTAAAAGTAATTAGCTCATTAATCGTCGAATGACAACACTGTTTTTCCTTACAAAAAAATTAAGAATTTTTCTGTGTAAGCTTAACTATACATTTAAGGAAGAAATACAGTGACTATCATATAATATTAACGAGAAAAATTGTCCCCATCAACTAATTAGTTCTATCTTATGAAACAATTTTATGAATGCCATTAGAAAGTTAATTTTAATCTTAAACATTATCTAATAGCTGGAGGTAAATTTATTAAACTGTAATATAAAATTTACTTTTGAATATCCTATCCTTTTAAATATAATTACCAATGCATCTTGATACCATTGGAACTGTCATAAGAAATGCAATTTTTATGATATGTTATAGTAAACACTTCGAGTGACTTGTTGCTCAATGGTTACATTTTATGAATTAAAAAGCGATATTATTGATTTCTTTGAGATTTTCTGAGATAAGGTTCCATTTTGCAGCTGTATGAGCACTAATAGGGACAGATTTCGTAATATAGAATGAAGACGAACCTGAGAAAACACCCGACAATCTGAACTTCAACACCATACCAACATGAAGACGTCTGACTGACGAAAGCAGATTTTGTGTTCAAATGCAGATTTTGTATTTATCAATTTCTAGTGTTGTCTTGGTCATCTGACCACAGTTTAAAATTACCAAGTCCGTCCGAAAATATCCCTGAATACTTAAAGTACTCTTTTTGTCCGAAAATAAGGTATATAATTTGAAATAATATTGGTTCTATCTCATGGTATAAAAACAATTGTAATTTTAATTAGGCAGAATAAGTTTAATGATTGTATATAGAAACATAATTTCAAATATAAAAGATTTCATTTGATATAGGAAAGGGCCGTGTCTATGAATCCTTGAGAAAATATTAGATCCAATAGTAACCATCCGTCACGACAATAAGCCTTATTAATTTCAGGAATGGTATAGAAATTTCAGTTCAATTGCTTCGATTTTATGTATTTACTACGATGACTCTTTCTTAGCAATACAACAATACTCTCATTAAAATCGTCATTTCATGAATACAGCGGTTGCTATTTTATTTTGTATAAAATAATATACTTTTTAAATTCAAAACTTCTGACACAATCCAATTAAAATGGTTCTTTACTCTTCAAAGATATAAATACGAATTAAGAGAAGATTAATTGTGAAAGAGTTAAAAATACAAAAATAATGACAAAAAACGATAAGAAGTAAGAATCCGGTGGATGACTTCATCAGAGACCATTCATCCATGCAGATTCAAAACCAGAATAGGTTTTCTGTAGAAAAAAAGACTTTAAGGTCTGAATTTAATATCAATTTCCTCTATGGCCTGAACCTATCCCGGAAAATATTGGAAAGAAAAACATTTATCCACAAAGAAGAAATTAAAAACATTTTTAAACAAAGTATGAAAAGAAGAGCTTAAAATATTTCCTCTTACTGAAGCTGTGGAGTGGAAGGAAAAACGCCGTTACAAAAGTCAACTTAGTAAATAGGTGCGCGCACGTATCTCCATCTAATGAGGGATGCACTAACTAAAAAATTGATAATTTTTTTGTAGATTTTTCATAAAAATTTTTTTGAGGTTTTTATTTTAATTTTTAGTATTTTAAATTTTTTAAAATTGTGTTGATGCATTTTTATAATTTTTGTATTCATTTTTTTATTTTTAACAATTGCAGCCAAATGCAAACAAGGCTATTAGATTTCTAAATTATTTATCTTATCCGTTAATCTTCATTGTGCTTAAATTTGCATGCAATATTTTCGGACAGATGCAATAAGTATACTTTATTACTTTTGCATTAAATTGGTGCCTTTAGAAGACTCACAACGACAAGCTTGATTTAGGGTCTGATTGGGAGTCCGTTGAGAATGAGTAGCAGTTAGATTAACAGAATTTTTAGTCTCCAAACATCAACATCACAAAAAAATGAGGACGTATTTAGTTTACAAGATGACTGCCATATTTATGAAATACATGGAATTGTATTACTTCGGTGGAATTGTATTACTATTTTATGTAAAATAAGATACATTTCTACAGACTCAAAATTACAGGGTGACAAATATTGAGGTATATGAGGAAAAAACCTTGATAACTTTTGAACCATTGGCGAGATTCAGTTACAACTTGGGGTTGAATGCAGTGCATATTGGGAATTTTTTTGAGTATGCGCACTCTTGTTCTTGTCCATTTTTTCGGTGAAAATGTCAAACATACAGCGTTTCTGAGCGTATATCGATCGTCAAAGCCTACTATTCTAGCAATAACAGCCCGATTGCGGCTCAAAGGAAATTTGCGACCAAGTACGAGCTGAAGACAACCGGTCCAAGTGTTATAGCAATCAAAAATGTGATTGAAAATTCGTGAGAACTAGTAGTGTCGATGTCTCGACACTTCAGAGATTTTGGCAGAATTTTACTGTTTGTCTGCGCCACGTCATAGCCATTGATGGCAAGCATTTCGAATATGTCATAAACTAAATCGGAATATCTCTAGAAATTTATAAAATTTGAATAAAATTTTTGAACTCAGTAGTTTTTGAAAATTTTATATCGTTTTTATTTTTTTTCATATAGCTCAATTATTGTCACCCTGTATAAGTATGCACTTTTTACCATATCATTTCTAAAACAATAAAATACATTTAAATTCATGAAGTTCTTCATTTTTTCAACTCTCCGGGGTGTGATGATTTTTATTACAGTAAGAAAAGAAAATGGAAGGAAAATAAATAAATAAAACAATGACAAAAATGAAAATAAAAAATAATTAAATTATCAATAAGAAAAGATAAACAATCTCTTTTAGTGTTAATCATTCTACAAATTTCTCTTCCTAATTGTCCTATGAAAGATTAACAAAACAACTCATTAAATTCCGGTTATAATTAACAATGAAATATTCTGCCTAATGACACAATGGTGAGTAATATGAATTTACTCATGTTTTCGCAGAACACTTGATGTACAAATTTTGAGATTGTAAACATGTTTTCGTACGATTCATAATAAAACAATTTGTTATGAAAATATTCTTTATCTATTTGCATACTGAAAATTCAAAAGAATTTTAATAGGCTTCGTGTAACAGTAAAAAAATGCGCGAGAGAAAAGTATCCCTTGTGGACAATGCGATTGTTATCACTAAAATCGATTTTACCTGTGACACATGCCTATTTTACATGTATTTTCTAAGATAACAACGTATCTTTCGTAGTTTTAGATTAGAAAACGGTTCGAAACATCAATTTTCTGTTTGGAAAATATCTGTTTGGACTATTTTCATACTTATTTTTTTGTATATAACTTATTTATTATATATTTTAAATATGAATCATAGCAAATCGCAGAGCGAAGAAATGACTTTCATATATGAATTATCCAATTATAACTCTAAGGAGGCCAAAACAATTACGGTATTTTTAATCAATTTCTAATTTACAGAAAGATTAACTTTTTACATTGTTCTATGAATTGAGACATCCAATTATAAGGAAAAGAAGGTAGTCAACTTTTCTGCTTAGAGGTAGCGAAGTATTTTTAATCAATTTCTAATCACAGGCAAGATTAAGTGTTATTTATTCAACGAAACTTATATAATTTTTTCAAACATTTTGGAAATGAAACAATTATATTATCTGTATTCCATCGGTGTTATCTATGAAAGATGTAAACAAAATACCAACGTAGTGTTCAAGGAATTTCTTCCTTTACTGTTATAAGTTAAATTTGTCTTTTTTTCCAATTTGAAATCTGCATGATTGTGTTTCCTGAAATTTGGAACTTACATCTAGTTAAATCACGGATTAGTATGGCTGAGCAATATGTAAATGGAGTTTCAATGAATAAATAAATTTCAAATTTGATTTCAAAATTTTAAAATGATAGAGTTTAGGAATGCATTTTTGAATAATCCGTACAGTTGAGTTGTTGAGTGAATTAATACCAAGATTTCTTTTATCTTTTTTTAAAATCATTATGACCTGAACTTTGTTTAAAACTGGTTAAAAATGATTTATAAATTAAAAACCAACATTAATTTTTGCTTAATTTATGAGTTAAAAACCAGTAATAATTTTCATTCGTGCTTTTTAGATATATTCTTTAATTTAATAAAAATTTTTGGTAAATTTCATTCTGAGATATATATCTCGAATCTTATGCATTTAGTAAGGGTGCGTCATCATACACTGGTATCCAAAAATAATGCACAATTTTGAAGATGCTTCAAAATTGGAGTTAATACGGATACTAAGATTTGAAATCAGTTGATGAGACATACTAACGTTGGAATTCAAATTTGACGGTGAATATTCGGTCACGAGGGCAATTAGGGGAGCCATGAGAAAGGGATGAAGGCGAAAATGGAGTTTGACCCATCCTGTTTCACAGAAAGCTGATAACAAGATGTAACTTTCATCAATGGTTATGTTTCATGTGCATAATATTTACATGCATTTTCGTAAACACAGCACAAATATTCGGGAAGATATAAAGGTTTTCGTTAAAAAATCCCAAATTTCTCCTCATGTTTTTGTGTTTTAACAAGCAGAGTGTCCACCGAATTGTGCGAAACTTACAGAATACTTGACAATATGTTACAGAAATATTGTATACAAATTTGAAGTAAATACGTTGAATATTACAGAAAATATGAGCATTTGAAGTAAAAATTTTTTTACTGCACATGTGCAAAACGTAGCGTAATTTTTTATAACTTTGGAGCCAGATATATAGGGCAACTTACATAAAAATTCCAGTTTAGTACCGTTAATATTCAGAAAGATATCGGTATTTCAACTTGATAAATTTCTGTACACTGTAAGAGAAACTAAATATTGAAGGTTCTTGCACAAACTGATATATTTTTTAACTTGAATCTGCAAATAGTAATCATCGAACTGTAATTTAAATTATGTATTTAACTTATAAGTATACATGAGCATTTATGATATTCATCTTTCATAAAATTCAATATTACTGTTCGAAGATTCAAGTTTAAAAAATATCAGTTTGTGAAAGAATCCTCATCATTTAACTTCTCTTAGAGTGTACCGAAATTCACCAAGTTGCAATGCTGATATCTTATTTAATACTAATGGTATTGAACTGGAATATTTATATAAGTTGCCCTATATATCTGGTTTTGAAGTTATGAAATACAAATAACGCTACGTTTCGCGCATGCGCAGTAAAAATTATTTACTACATATGCTCATATATTCTGTAATATCCAAATTTTTAAATTTAAATTTTAATACAATGCTTATCTAACATATTGTAAATTATTCTGTAAGTTTCGTTCAATTTGGTGGAAAACTCTGTGTGTTATAGGTAAAGATCATGCGGAAAAATTTGGGATGTTTTAAGAAAACCTTCACATCTTCTCGAAAATACGTGTTATTTTTATGAAAATACATGTGAGTACTAAGCACAACAAACTTAACCATTGATGAAAGTTACATCCCGTTATCAGCCTTCTTTGAAACAGGATTGTTCAAACTCCATTTTCGCCTTCCCATTTTGGTAGTCCCCAATGGCCCTCGTGTTCGAATCCTCACTGTGAAATGCAAGTTTATTTATTTATTTATTCAAAGAAAGCACACTACAGAGAGGACTCCATTTACAGAGTGCATACAAAAAACACAAGCCACAAAGTGAATTAAAACACAAAGAAAAAAAGTAACTGCAGAGAATACAACAGTTCAAATCAATTATAAAAATGTAAACACATAAACCCAGATAGCAATTTTATTTGGCAGCAAGCTTGCCACAAATTTGTGATGACAAGAGTGCAAGTTTGCCACAAATTTGTCATGACAAGAGTGCAAGTTTGCCACAAATTTGTCATGACAAGAGTGCAAGTTTGCCACAAATTTGTCATGACAAGAGTGCAAGCTTGCAGCAAGTTAACGAAAGCTCCGAATTCACCATGAAACGAACTTGCAGCAAACTTGCCACAAGCTTGCCGTGCAAACTTATTGCAAATTATAGCAAAAACAGAGTACGAAACACAATCCGGGAGAGAACTCGCGACCTCGCTGTTCCGAAGCGGAGACGCTAACCATTGAACCAGTTGAACTCTGAGAGGAGAAGATAGATTTCGCTAATACATCGTTCGATTCGATTCGTATACGATTTATTTTTAACTATTTTCTGGATTTCATTAATTTTTTGAGTTGAGAATATGATTTGAAGTCAAAGAGAGAGCAATTTTCGCTAATAACTGCGTTTTGCTTGTAGAATAAATTATGAAATTAGAGTTCAAAAGTAATTACTTTAAAATGGGACAAAATGTCTAGTTATTATTGTTCAACAAACACTGACTGTTTTTTAGATTTAATTTTGTTTATAAACGTTAAAATTTCAACATTAAGAAAAAGGAGATATAGTTTTCCTTAAAGTGAGAGTGATATATTTAGTAAAAAGATGGTAAATGTTTCAAAAAATATTTTTAAAAAAAGTTATTTTTTCACAAATTATCATTGATTTATTGAATTAATAAAAAAGAATTACGGTCTAGGAGATGCTATTAAAAATCGGATGTTTTTTAAAACAGAGACAAAGATAATTATCTCTTTATTGTGCTATCTTTGCAGGAAGCTTGTTTTGCAAAATTGCAGCAAGTTTGATTTGCAAAGGAAGTGGCGCTATTTGTCACATCGAACTTGCTACAAGTTCGATTCAAGTTTGAAGCGTCAAATTTTGCCATGACAAGTCAAAATCAAACTTGCTGCAAACTTACGTATTATCTGGGAATGTTTTAAAATAAAAACACTCAATTACAAAAGCACTAGAAACACACTGAGACTCCAAAAGTCTATGCCGCACACCGTCACATTAAAAATAAAAAGAATCACACATTTTTTTAAAAAAATTTAGAACACCAAATCACAAAAAAACCATTAAAAAGCAAGGGTCAAAAAGTCAAACACACACAAACACTAGGTCAACGTATAAAAATCTTAATATATAGAGTCAAGTGTAAGAAAAGAAAAAGAAATCAGGTCATGTATTTAAAAGTTGAAAACAATTCGATTTAAAAACAGTAGGAGACATATGATAAAAGTCCAGTTCACCAGAGATCTTGCTAAAAGTCCTATAAAATTTATACAACGAGAACCTGTCAATATAATTAAATCTAATTCTGATGATAGTATGTCCCACTATTCTCAGCAACTGATTGAGAATAATAGTATCCATATTAGCTCCAATTTTGCAGCATCTTCAAAATTGTGCATTATTTTTAATGATTTTTACCATTTATTTTCTATCATAATAAACCAAAAATGAGCTTTTTTTTTTACGAAATTTAAATAGGTCCACCAACATTTTACGGTTTCGTCGGTTTAAATAACGCCATCTGCAGCAACTCTTTAGTTTGAAAAGCATATTAAACCAGTTTATTTTTTGGCAGATTTTAAATGTGACGTAAATGAAACAGCATAAATGATTTCATAAACAGTTTATACTATTCTGCATGATATTATAACTCAGAGAAATATATTGTTATGTTGTAGAAAGCAATTTGCCGGACGTGGTTCATCCGGGGACCACTTCCACGATAGAGGGTGAGAATTTGTCTATCATTAAGACTATTTCTGATTCCCCTGGCGGTGTAATAATGGTGGTGTTGGCTAATTAGCAATCGCATCGCCAATGACGGGATATACCTCTTTGTGAGGGTCACACAATGAGTTAGTCGTAATAGGATCTATTTGCTTGGTTCCCCGAACGTATATTTCTATTTGCATCTGATCGGTTATTGAGATCCATCGCATGTCCTACGGACTCGGCGTTATTATATCGGGGGCCGCGATGGCTTAGTGGCAAGGCTTTGGTTTTGGGACCGGAGGGTTGCAGGCTCGAAACCCAATTACAACCTAAAATCCGCCGAGAATGTGGGCCTGTTGCATGTAAAAACATTCGTAAAGGGCCAAAGGTCATCTTGCTGGAGTGGTGCGAAAATTGGGAGAGGGAGATGCAACCCTTGTCCTCTTGACCTGACGGCGGTTTAACTCTCTAAGCGTTTTGCACGTATTTTTCCGTTTCTCGTATTGAGTTCAAAAGCAGGTTATTCATGCTTATATGTATAATTTCTTAAACTAAAATGATTAAAATATTCTTGAGTTTTCAGGGACTTAATAAACGCAATGAAGCAGGACTTTAAAGCCAGAAGATCAAAATAGCTAATCGCTCAGAGGTTAAAATTACTAGGTCTGTCCAAATATAGCCCTTGTATTGCTTCAAAATGGACGTTAATATAACTAACTAAACTAAACTGATTTTATATCGATTGAGGCAATCAATAAATATTAATTTAGACATACTAGCACTTATATCATTATTCTAACTCCTCCAATCAGAAAGTTTGACACAGTTATTACTAGTTTAAAACCACCAACCACACTCGATTCACGAATAGGCATCTGCTATTGGGGGAACCCGCACCTTTTTGTTAGCATGCCAATGTCAAATGACTGTTCTTCACATTCTTATTGAATGTCGGCAATTTAATCATCAACGCATCCGCTGTTTCTATTCATCCTGTATCACTCTTAAAGACATCCCTCACAAAGATCCTCATCCACAACTTTTTACTTTTTAAAAAATGATTTGTTTTTACTCTTTGATCTGAAATTTTTACCATGTTTTTCGGTCATTTATTTCTTGTTGCAAGCTTTTTGTAGACTTCACATATCGACACCTCATACCGTATGACACTCCTTTTAAATGAACTCCTATACTAAGATTTCATCTTAGACCATATGTTTGGCTCAGCATAATCAAAAATGGTTTTTGCGCCAATAAACTCCGTCATACCATACCATACCTAACTCCTCCTTTGTATTAAAAAGTAGACACTACTTAACCATGTGAGTAATTATATCATTCGTTTCCTACTAATTAGGTCCATCCACTAGGAAGAAATGTGATTAAAAAGTAAGAACCGAAGGCATGAAAAGTAAGCCGAATAGAAATTTGAGAAATAAGTTATTGAAACCTAAACATAAGAACTTTCCATGCATTAAAAAATTTCACCTCTAAGAACTAATATAAATTTTAAAGAACCTGTGGTATCGTGCTCTGTCTACAACAAATGTTCAACAGCGAAAGGATGACACAAATATATTAGGGACTTAGGAACTATTTCAAGTTTCACAGTAATATTGAGGAAGCTAACTTCAAATAATAACATGCTAAATCTTGATTATAAATTTAAAATTTAAATGGTAAGAAATACATAGTGAGATTCTTGTCTCACTTGAATAGATTACTAACAGTAATTTAAAAACGCCAGAAAAACTAACTCTAGTACCAGAATTCCGAATATGGCCCTATTTCCTAATCAGCGTTTGAAGTTTCCGAGAGTTTCTATTCCTAATATATACCTTTAATCATTGTTTCAAATTCTATAAAATACATTTCATTATTAACGTCCAATTGAAACATACGTTTGGCGCAGCATGGCAAACCTGGCTCTTGTGCCATTCCAGGTTGGTTACAAAAACCGTGGAAAAAAATTCCCTGATTTTTCCCTGACTTCCCTGACTAAACTTACAACATTTCCCTGATTTACGGCTACTAATTATATTAGTTTCCTGCCTTTCTCCCTACTTAGAATCACTATATGTGCACAATATACATTATTAAAAACACTTTTACCAGTTATTTAATAAGAAATTTTTTAATGAAATTTAATTTTTAAAAAATGGATTTAACATCCTAAAAAATCTATTAAAACAGTATATTACATTTCTTATATGTAAAAAATACTGGAAATTCTAACAAAATACTTTGCTTCTAAAACTGCATAAGAATTCTAAGAAGCATTAAAACTACTCTTTGCAACACAAGTTAAATTATGTTAACAGTTATTATGATCTTTGCTCAAAGCTTTAAAACAGTTCAATAACTAATTAGTGCTCGTTGCATGGGTACCAGAATAACATGTTACAACATAAATATAAAAATCGTATAATTATACGTACCCAATAATACAAATTTTAGCAAAGATTTAAACATGAGAAACTGCTAAAATATTACTTCAAATCTTTATTCTTTAACAAATCATAAGAAATTAATTGCTCTAATCAAAAACTTATGCTTTTATAAATGAATATAATTGTTTTAAATTCCATTTATTATTACTAATAATGGTAGACATAAGTTACTAATTTATAGATAATAACTCAAGTAACAAATAACTATTAATTTTCCCTGATATTTAGATATTTTTACGAATTTCCCTGACTTTTCCTTGATTTTTCCAGATCGATAAAATTCCCTGACTTTTCCCTGATATCCCTGATTTCCCGGTTCTGTCGCCACCCTGCATTCAACAAACTAAACCTAACCTAACCTCCGTAATGTATACCTGCAAACTTGTTGATCCACTTTCCGTCCAGCTACTTTCACGGGTCTACTCTGGTACCCCGGTTGGGTCGGGGGGGGGCACTTTTTCCGCACGTTAACAACGGGAAAAGTGACGTCTCCCGACCCAACCGGGGGTACCAGAATAGACCCCTAAATCTTTCTTGCATTCATTTTGTATCACAGGCTTAGCTACACTGTCATATCTGGTCTTGGGTGGTAAAGCTATATGTTAGGATATCGATACTTCCAAAAGCTAAAGAATGCAAATCCTGTCGTGGGATTTATTTACGACAAATAATAAATTCATTAGGAGAATTGAAAAGAAATACTGAATCTAATATGAATATTTGTATCCCAAAGTTAAGTTGGGAATTTCTGAAATAAAATTATTATTTTCAATTCATGAAACCATATACAGTCGGACCTCTATTTAACGAAGTCGCTAAATCCTGAAAAAATGTTCGTTATATAGAAAATTAGTTAAATTGAGATTCACCTTTTAAAATACTTTAAACTACACAAAACAGATTTTAAATTCATAAACACTAAATATTATTAAAAAAGTAATTAATCACACCTTTATTTTGTAAATTAATATACTTGTTTTATATATTTAACCCTTCAAAAAGAAATGAGCAAGGAAAGCAAGAATAAAATAAAACATTGTCCGGGAATACACTGTATTTTCAATTTAAAAAATAATTTTATATTAAAATGAATGAATTTTAACATTTCATCATACGAAGGTTTGTTGATTTTTGCATCATGATCATTTCCATGTTCGTCTTCATCGCAATTCATTGCTGTATTGTTTTTATTTTTCACATTGTCCACTTCAAAACTGTCTCATCCACATCTTCATAGGCGCATGCTTTTAAACGTTTTGAACAAGAATTCGATGAATCATAATTTTGTATCTTATCACGATTTTTTTTTATTATTGCTGATAAGCTGTTTGGAGGAATACCAAATTTTAAAGCAATATCCTTTTTTTCCACGCCTTTATTCACCTCATGAAGAATTAAATTTTTTTCTTTGATGCTCAAGCACTTTCGCTTTGACATTTTGCAGCTTCAAGGTCATTGATCAACATGAAACGTGTTAAAAGAAAGAATAAGTTTTAATTGTTTAGAAATATTTTGAGGAATAGGGAGAAAAAAAATTATTGGATCACAAGAAAAGGTTCGTTAAATAGAGAATGCACTTCGCTATTTGGAGATTATATTACGAAGAAATTCGCAAAATGTTCTTGGTTCCAAGAAAAAGTTCGCAAAATAGAGGTTCGTTAAATAGAGGTCCGACTGTAATTATGTCCTAAATACCTCGAAGAAAACAGATATAAACTTGCGAATGTTATAAATACTATGTGTTTGGAAACAATTCAAAATTTTAAATTTAAGCAGTCCAAATTAATATTCCCTTCGTTTATTTGATCTTGACAGATGTCAGAAAGACTTCGCAGAAGTGTCTCGTTAAAACAGCATTCTAATCAAGATAGTCGAACGGTCACTGTGCAGATGATTAAAACTTGTGCAAACATTCGTTGGGTAAATGCTAGGTTATGAAGCGCAAACGCCCCTCCTCCACGACCGGACGTGCAGTTGCAGTCACAGAAACCTAAGGTGAGATTATGGGAGGGTGATTAGGAGTTACATATTGCAACATAACATCCAGATCGATGGAGCTGAGTTTGGAACAAAGTGCCAGAAAGTTTTGCATAACGTGTTTGTTAAATGATGTGATTAAATACTTATTAGCACCGCAAATTCAATTGTTTGCTAATACAATAGAAAAGATTTTTTAGATACAATTGAAAGTCTATGCAAATCGAATGTTTTGATTGACTTGAAATTACAGGGCGATTAAGCCAATGAATAAATGCTTGTAAAAATAGTTATTCAGAGGAAATTTGAATTCAATGGGAATAAAAACTGATATATGGAATTGATTTTAAATAAAGTATTGGCGAATAGACGTGGACAAATGTTTTTTTTTTTTTTTTTTTTTTTCATGTATTGCTATGCCCAATGAATTACATTTCTTCTGAATAATTATTTCCACAAGTAATTTATTCATTGGCTTAACTGCCCTGTAATTCAAAGTAATTAATTTATTATTAACCATTTTGCGTTTAAATTGTCTCTGAAAACTCTCTTTGTAATATATTAGTAAACAACTCTAAAATCACCGATTTCCATGATACCTTGTCCACGTCTATTCGCCAATACTTTATTTAAAACCACCCAGTATTAGTTTGTATGCCCAATGAATTCAAATTTCTTCTGAATAATTATTTTAACAAGTAATTTATTCATTGGCTTAATCGTCCTGTAATTTAAAGCCAATAAATAAATGATTTGTTTAGGCTTTCTATTGTCTCTGAAAAATCTTTTGTATTATATTAGCAAACAACTCTTAAAACCACCGATTTCCATGATACATTTTAATGTCTATTCGCCAATACTTTATTTAAAATCAATCTTGATATATTAGTTTTTATACCCAATGAATTCAAATTCTTCGAATAATTATTTTAACAAGTAATTTATTCACATTAATCCTGTACTTAAAAGCCAATAAATGAAATGATTTGTTTAGGCTTATTGTCTCTGAAAATCTTTTAATATATTAGCAAACAAATTTTAAAACCACCGATTTCTATGAT
>BGPR01003993.1:79902-94432 GCA_013235015.1 Araneus ventricosus
AATGGCAGATAAACATGGAATTAAATATTTGTTTAAACGATAAAAACGGTTTAAATTTTATTGGAACAATGAAAATTATTGTAAATTATGTCTAAAAATATATTAAAATTTTATTAAAACTAGAAAAAAATTTTATGGCAATTTATTTAATATCACTGAAAAGATAATTTTTCGAACTTTTAGATGGTGTAAAAATCAACTGTGCTCTATAATATTTTCGGAAGTTATGAAGGGAAATCGCGAACATTTTTCCTAATTTTTAATAAATTAAAATTCTAACTAAAATTTTAAATAAGAGGTTCGGAAGTGTTCATTCACACCCTACAAAGCATGTTTTTGTCAAATTTTCTAGCTTTTTTCCCAGCGGTCTACCATGTAGGGCTCCAGCACCCATCCCCACACAAAAACATTCTCCTTTATTATTAGTAGAGATAAATAGATTGGCTTGAAAATACCATCATTTGAGATTTTTTATATAACAAAAGGAACCGTTATTTCCAACATAAATCTCGCGAAATGTTTTCTTTATCCATCATTTGAAAAACTTTTGCGGTACTTGAAGCTTTTCAATATATACAGCAAGAGAATTGGGATGCATTTTGTTTACGCATCGATTACCAGGCTTTTTAGAAAGATAAGGCGTGGTTTTCGGGAGAGGAATTTGCTTTGTTTTGTGGTATCACGATATTCGCTCGCGTGTGGTCCGAAATAGAAATAGGAAACCAAAATCCCTGCATTTGTGTATCAATAATGTGTCAATATTTTGCCATCGGCAAAAGTAGGATAAAATGCTTTAGAAGAATGAATGCAAGCACAGGATCTAAATGGCTAAGTTAATGATGGAGTACATATTAATTTATAACTCTATTCAGAGTTTGTTACAGGAGGGCATTTCAATTATTTTCGTAAAAAGAAAAAATAATTTTCTTTGACAATGGAAATGAGATGATAAAAACAGTCTTTAAGTCACATCTTTAATAGTCTATTATTGAGTGGATTCTCTTTATTTTTATTAGTTTCTGTTTTTTAGTTTTTAATCTTCCAGCGGGCGCGCTTATACAAGGTTCCCAATTAAATAAGGGCCCCTCTCTTAACTTCAGAAGGACGGTAGCTATAGTTATGAAAGTAGTGTCTAGGTATAGTAAAACGTCGATGCGCTATGCGATGAGAACACTCACAACGCTACCTGGTGGCAAACCTCCAAGTTATCGTTTCTATCTCAAAAAAATTACAAAATAGCGAGAAAATGCAAATTACAAAGTTGTAGAGTGTATCGATTTAGAGCAAAAAGACTCCTTGTATACATTAATATGAAGAACAGAAAGCTTAAATTGGATTACATTTGTTTGTTCGTGATTTCCGAAACTGTGACGTCTGAAAACGGGTTAAAAAGTGGAAAAAACAAATAGCTATCACAAGATACCTTTATTTTCAGTGTTCAAAGCGTTCTCCGTCATCTAAGCTACTGATTTGAGCCCTTGTTTAAAGTTCAATTTTTATCCGTTTTAGCATGTAGTTGGTGCGCTAGCACAAGCAACAGTAATACACCATCGAAAGTCCTGCAATGTCGGCTGTGAACTCCCTACACCATCTGTTTGAGTTATTCCCGAAGAAAAAAGTGTAATGGGGGTCACTTTTTGCCCGAGAAATAACATTTTCTCCTTTTGTCCATGTTTTGTGACGTCACAATTTCGGAAAATGTAGCAAACAAATATGCATTTTAAGTGTTCTGCTCTTCGTATTAATATGCACAAGGTATCTTTTTATATTAAATCTATAACAATCTACAATTTTGTAATCGACATTTCCTTTTAAATAAAAATTGTTTAATATAATTGCACGTATTAGGACTTCCCCAATTACAATCTAATTTTAATAACTACCCTCTTAAAACTTGATAATTTACAATAGCGTATCTGGGAAATACGTGCGACCTTCCATTTTGGTAGAGAGGGCGTGCTTGTTGGATGGTTAGTCAATTATAGAGTAGATTTTTTTATTTTAATTATTTCCTGCTTTTCAGTTTTTATTTAACATTCATCATTATAAATATTCTTGAGTTCTGAAATCTTTTTTTTTCATGTTTCCTATCAGGTGATGCCACAAGTACGGAACCACAATTAACCGATTAACCCGAGAGAACGTGCGCCTCCTTAGCGAATGTTAAAACGCGAGGGGTCGCAGGATGACCCCAGACTGAAATTCAACCCTGAGCTGTTGAAAACATTATATTTTTAGTTGGAAAAATTAAGCTTTTAAATTTTAGACATGAAGAATAGAGTGTTTGACGCAAATAAAATCTACTCCATTATTATCTACTAATAAAGCACGTATTTCTAGAAGATCCGTCTTTCGTGCATATTTTTCACGTGAATAGTTATATATATATTTTTGTGCACTCTACAATTAACTGTATCTTGTTATAGTCGATGAATAGCTCCCAACTCTTTACATGGCTTGTCACGTCTTTCGTTTGTCCTTTTGTTCCAAGTTAGAGCGACACAATATTCTGCCTAAATTTTGTTTCCCCCCACTGTGCGCCACCTTTTGATGAAACTCATTCCGAATTATTCACTTCTTCATTTAACGAATCTCCGTCCTTTTCCGATTTTTTTATCATGTTCGCTGAAACTTTCATGGTCTGAAAAATTATCTTCTAAATCATCCTCAGGCCCATTGTCTTCATTGTCAAAATCTGAATCTTCATCAGTTTCAACTTCAGCAAGAAGTTTACGAAAACACTCCATTTACTTTTCGTATGGAGTCGGCCTTGTGAGCAGCAAGTAAATACTTAGATTCGGAAAGGACAGCAACGGACTGACGTTATCGTCCGCGTGAAATAACTGGTCTCTGGAACAAACGGAAAGACGCGCGGGGTCATTGCATAACCCCAGTAACTGACGAAACGTGTATTAGGGGGTAAAACAATTCCGGAAATGTTTTCTAAATACTCAGAAAAGGCAGAGGAGGTGACTAACTCAGCTACTGATAAGAAAGGAATAAACAGGTGACTAGCTTTCTAGGAATCGGAGTTTGCAGAGGGCTTGGGGTCATAAGATGACCCCCGCGCGTTATCCCGGGTTGACTTATATTTGTCTTTTGAAAATAGTAAAATAGTGCATTTTTATCGAGGATAGAAAAGAGTAAAAACATTCTCTTTTCATTAGAACATCAGGAAATGACTGAAAAATTGATTACAAATCCCATCAAACGCATGAAGCAGGTCAACTAAAATAAAATTTATAAAAAGTTGGGAAAAAACCGAGTTCATTAGTTAAATTAAAGATGTTATTTATCCAGAAGCCTAATCTGCTTTGAAATTGTGTTTATAATGATAGGATTTTTTAAGACGTCTCTGAAATCATTAATGTGATCAATACAGATGTTATTATCTTTCCACTGATAATAAAGACCAACTCTACAAAACACGTTGTTAATTTTTCTCACCCTGTGGTCAAGACCCAGTTTTTTTTCATAAAGAATTCGAAGAAAATAATTATGCATTAAAAAAATCAACTCAAACAAATTTCTATTCTAAAGGAAAACTCAAAGCAATCTCACAAACAAAAATTCTCATTAAGAATTTCCAACCCATATTTGTTTTAAAAAAAGGAAAAATAAAAAATAGAATTATTTTTGCAGCGGAAAACAGTTGGTAATTGGCTAGAGAAGAGAGGTTCGCATGTTTCTCATCCCAAAAATCATTTATTTTTATTAGATAAGCATTTTTTATAAGCGCACAGAAACCTAAAAGTGAAAATGAAATATAAATTTTATTTAAAACCTATTCCTATTTGAAAACAAGTGATGTATTGAAATTTGACTTCAAGATAGCCAAAGCTTAGATAAATAGTTTTTCAAAAAAAGTACCAGAGTCGATGAATATATTATAATGAAAAGCAAACGTAAGTTTCCATCAACAATTATCTTTTCCTTCTTTCAAGAATTTCAGTTATCCTATATATATTTCTGTTGTCAATATCTGCATTTCTCATCTAATACAAAGCCTACAGCGATGGATGAGGTATTAGCGGCTAGGAATTTCTTTTGAAATTGTGGTGTTTCCACTATTCCTCTCGACGGGCGGACCGGCCACCCCAGCCGAAGTTCCCGAGGGAACGACACAAGAGGAGCGTAAGAGGGTGATAAAACTGCCCACTTTACACAAGCCAAGGTGTCCAGCATAATGCGGCTTCTTTTGATAGACCACCCGCGTGTAAGCCGAGAAAGACCTCCGGTTAAGATTGACCATATCCAATCAACACCATGAAGGAAGGCACACGACTGCGGTTGGGTGATTTGTCCAGCTTGAGGACGAATCACTGGTAGGTAATTCATCAACCTCTCCCCTGTCCTTTGAAGGTAAGGTGTTTAACCCTTTAACCGGCTGGAACGTAGAAATTCGCTCTCTGATGACTATTCTAAAACCGGTTCCGTCGCAGAAAGTCGTTCTTCGATTATTACTCTTATACCGGCTCCGGCGTAGAAAGTTGCTCTCTTTTTATTACCCGATAACCGGCTCCGAAACATTTGCGTTCATCATTTAGCTACAGAGAGGCCGTTTTCAAAGCATTCAGCTGAAATACTTTTGCCGTTCAAAGGGTAAAGAAGGGAGGGAAAAAAAGATATGAGGAGATGAAAAAAGTAAGCAGGCGGAGAGCAATCTCTGTTGTATTGATTTGAAGATCCGAAATCGGAACTGAGACGACAAACGGGCATTTTGTCCCCTGTTAGCCGAAGCATCTCGGCTGGAAAGAGTCCCTGTGGTGGACCGTTGCATATTATCGAGCGTTCGTTCAACCCCGAAATCTTATACCGACCTTTCGTATTCCTCAAACTCACCTTTAGTATCTGTTAGTCAAAGCATCTCGGCTGAAAAGAGTCCCTGTGGTGGACCGTTCTATATTATCGAGCGTTTGTCAATCTAGATATTTTATACCGACTCTCGGTGCTTTCCATAACTCTCCCTGAGTTACCATAGATTGCTGAACTCTCATAGTTCACCGAACTTCACTATAGAGTTGCATCTCAGAATATTCTCACCGTTAGTAACTTCGACGAGGTCAAGTTAAGTATTGTTCATTGACTCTCGCTATTTATATCCGGGATTTGGTTTATCCATGTTCTTGCAATTTGTGTATACCAAATGTACAAAAATTTATAAAATGAAAATTTAATCAAGATTTTCATTAAATTTAAAATGCTGAAATTCTGTAAGTGTGTTGGGCCTTGATTAAACCCCTGTCACACTGGGCCACGACGCCACGAAATATATCATTCTCAGTTTACATGCAAATATGGTTTTTTTTAAGATTCTAATTCATGGTGATTGATTCTAAAACGAAATATTTTATGTAAAGACGTACTTTAAATTGTAAATTCCTTTACATTAATAAACTGCCATTGCTTCTTTGTGTATATGTTACGGTCAATATGGTAAATCGGTTATTAAATATAATAACCACGGTGATTATATATTTTACTAGAACAGTATCCGGCGTTGCCCGGTTTTTTTTCAGATCAAAAACTTTTGGAAGACAGAAAACTTAACAATATTTTATAAATTTCATAACGTTTATTAGTTTTACTTTATTGTGGGAATATTTCTGAAATTTTTTATGAAATTATATCATATATTTTTTGCATTGCTGCCGATTTTTTATGCCATCTTCCTATTTTAGGAACCCTGACCATAAACCTTTCATTGCTAATTGGTCCATTTGATAAATGTCTTCCTAAAAGTCCTCACCTTCATCCAACCCAGAAGATCGCAAGATACGGTCCATTTCTAAATATAGTATTGTGTTGTTGCTCTGAACAAGGTGGCAGTCACTAATTGGTCCGTTTCTAAATATAGTATTGTGTTGTTGCTTCTGAACAAGGTGGCAGTCACTAATTGGTCCGTTTCTAAATATAGTATTGTGTTGTTGCTTCTGAACAAGGTGGCAGTCACTAATTGGTCCGTTTCTAAATATAGTATTGTGTTGTTGCTTCTGAACAAGGTGGCAGTCACTAATTGGTCCGTTTCTAAATATAGTATTGTGTTGTTGCTTCTGAACAAGGTGGCAGTCACTAATTGGTCCGTTTCTAAATATAGTATTGTGTTGTTGCTTCTGAACAAGGTGGCAGTCACTAATTGGTCCGTTTTTAAATATAGTATTGTGTTGTTGCTTCTGAACAAGGTGGCAGTCACTAATTGGTCCGTTTCTAAATATAGTATTGCGTTGTTGCTTTTGAACAAGGTAACAGTCACTAATTGGTTCATTTCTAAATATAGTATTGAGATGTTGCTTTTGAACAAGGTGGTAGTCATTAATCCTCTGATTCCTAAGATCATTGGAATAAAGGGACCTCAAAATACGGGAAAGCCCGAGTTCCTCTTTCAAAGATAAGGGAAATTCCCTCGCCTCCTCAAAAATCACAATGACAGCTGGCACTATCCGAATTCTAAGAAAACCTTCCTTTTCCCCCTTCCCATCTGGGCGAGCCACTCTAACGAAGAAAGTGAGCGCAGCGGGTGAGAAATCAATCACACTTAACGAAAGAGGGTGGAAATTTCGCAGCGATATTCGGACGGCCATCGTCTTTTGCTTCAAGAGACGTTTGGGACGTTCCCGCATCGATAGAGTTAAACATGCTTCTACAAAATTGCTTCAGCAGCTCTAAATAAACATTTCTACATGTTTTATCGTTAGTTAATATTTTAAAGTATTGTCTTTAAATTATTTAGCTCCTCCTTATTTTTAGTTCGACATTATCTACAAACAGACAAGTTTCATTTCGATCAGTCCATTTTTTACGCGTATTTAGAAGATATTGCCCCAAGCTACACTGAATGACTGGGTTAGGGTTTATTTACCCCAACAGTACTTCATGTCGGTTAATGAGGAACCTGCTTACCAAGTGTCTTCAAAATAGCTCCAGTAGTATCGAGCTTCGTGTCAATCGGCCTACGTCTTTGCTCCACCCTACCTACGGTTTTGTATGATTATTTATTTACCCCTAAAGTGCTTTTATTTTGCCTATGACGAACATGTGTATCATATTTCACCAAATTTCTCCAGTCGTATTAAATTTCATGTCAATCGTCTATTTGCCGAATGTATTTAAACGACTTTGTTCCACGCTAACCTTAAAGATTAGATTGGCGTTTACTTACACCTATAGTGTTTTTGTTGCCTAATTAAAAGTTTATGTACCGAAATTCATCAAAATAGCGTGAACTATATACAAGAGCTTGTCAATCGTCCCAAGAGTTTACACATGTTTTGACGATTTTGCCCCATCTACTTTGAGGAATTGGATTAATGTTTATTTACCTCTACTGTACTTATAGTCAACTTCTGAGGAACATATTTACATTGTATCGCGAAAATTGCCTCAGCAGTATCAAATTTCATTTCAATCGGTCAATTTATTAGATGTACTCAAACGACTTTCTTCACCCTACCTTCAGGTATAGGATTAGTGTTCATTTGCCCATAGATTATTTTTAGTAAGCCACTGAGAAACATATGCACAGAATTTTATCAAAATTGCCTTAGCCATATCCAACAGCATGTCAAACGGCCCAAGAGTTTACGAGTATTTTGACGTTTATGCTCGACGCATCTCTGAGGAATTGGATTAGCGTTTATTTACCCATATAATACTTTTAGTCGACCTTTGTATATGTACTCAATAGTATCAAAATTGCTCCATCTATATCAAATTTCATGCCAGTAGGCCCATTTATTAAATATATTTAAAAGACTTTACCCCACACTACCCTGACGGATTGGATTAGAGTCTATTTACCCCTAGAGAATTTTTAGTTTGCTAATTAGAAGCATATGAACCAAATTACATAAAAATCACCCAAACCACAAAAATTGCCAAGCATGTCAATCGGCATATTCCTTACATTTTTTTTTTGGATATTTTGCCTCACCCTAACCTGAGGAACTGGGCTAGGGCATATTTACCCTTACCGAAGTCAGATGTACGAAATTACATCAAATGTATGTACCAAATTATATCAAAATCACCCAAACCACAAAATTTGCCAAGCATGTCAATCGGCTTATTCCTTACATGTATTTTGGATATTTTGTCTCACCCTACCCTGAGGAACTGGGCTAGGGCATATTTACCCTTACAGCACTTCAAGTCAGTTAATGAGGAACCCGTGTACCAAGTATTATCAAAATTGCCCCAGTCTTTCGGAAGTGATACTGAAACAAACATATACATCTGCCAGAAAAAGTCTGATTACAAACACGCAGCAAATAATCAAGGATAAAGAAATCATATTATAATGATGGCATTAATTTCGTTTCTATTTATTATATTCCTTAGCCAATTCATTAGCTTTGAACAACAATTTCAGAAATATATGACACATTGTTTTTCTTCAAATAATTAAAATTAGAAATAGCAGAAATATCTGCCAGAAAAGTTTGCGTACAAATATAAGAAAAGGGTATTTGAAAATTAAAATTAAATTCACTTGCGAAAACGTATTTAGTTTCGGTAAATAAACTTAAAATATTACATTTTCAGGATTTGGGGAAGATAAATTAAGTTAAAAATAAAATGTATTTGAAAGGAAAAGATATTACTCCAGAAGAAAGGAAGAGTGTCTTAAAAGTAACGAATGAGGGCAGAACTCTTTGGGAAATTGGAAGGATTGTTGGAGGAACTCAGTCCTCTATCTTTCGGTATTCGTTTCTATCACTGTTTTCTTTGTACTTTTATAGCGTTTAATCATATTATACTAATAAAGCTTTGTATATTAATAACAATTCGTTTGGTTCAACGGTATCTGAACATGTTTGAAAATGTTGCATCTGAATAGTTATATAAAAAAATCGGAAGACTGAAGGTTAAAGGGTTCATTTTTAATACGGTAACTTCGCTTACTATTTACGACAACTTAATAAAGTCGCTTTAATTTCATAATTTTAAATCTTAGAGAAATATCTCAGTGACAAATGTTTGTACTAACGGAACAGAACATATATTAAACCTTGGCGGAAATTGGGACCCTCTAATGGAGAATTGGCGATAATCCATTTTGAGTCCTGTTACGAACTATAAATTGGCATCAGATGATATACGCAAAAGAGCATTTTTCGTAAAAATATAACATCTTCACTGGAATAGGCATTCTTTAACAACGTTTTCCCAATCTAAAAAAATCAGGTATTCAGTATTTAACCCTCCATTAGGCGCGTGAAATTTTATTACGAATGTTTGTGCTAACGGAACAGAACACTTATTAAACCTTGGCGGAAAATGGGACCCTGTAATGGAGAATTGGCGATAATCCATTTTGAGTCCTGTTACGTAGTATAAATTGGCATCAGATGATAAACGAAAAAGAGCATTTTTCATAAAAATATAACATCTTCACTGGAATAGGCATACTTTAACAACTTTTTTCCAATCTAAAAATATCAGGTATTCAGTATTTAACCCTCCATTAGGCGCGTGAAATTTTGTTACGAATGTTTGTGTTAACGGAACAGAACATATATTAAACCTTGGCGGCAATTGGCACCCTGTAATGGAGAATTGGCGATAATCCATTTTGAGTCCTGTTACGAAATATAAATTGGCATCAGATGAAAATACGAAAAAGAGCATTTTTCATAAAAAAAAATATAACCTCTTCACTGGAATAGGCATTCTTTAATAACTTTTTCCAATCTAAAAAAATCAGGTATTCAGTATTTAATCCTCCATTAGGCGCGTGAAATTTTGCTACACCGTCTGGTGCGTGGGGTACATATGTCTCCCATTCTTTCTTTTATTTCTTTTTCTAAAAATATTTTTACTGATAAAAGATATCTGAATTGAAAATTTAATAGTAAACGTCTATGAAATGCAAAAAATAACAAGAATAATTTTAGGTGACTATTTTTAATATTGTTATAGAGATTAAAAAGTACTATGAAAAATCACCACATTTTACATAGACTTGTTTTAAATGGTCTCTATAGTCCCAATTATAGCCTTTTGTACCAAAATGTTGAGTAGTTTTGTCCCTATTTCTCCCACAATATTTTCATGTTCCTTTATTACTCAATGACTTTGCTGTTATTTGGTCCTGTACTCTTGATTCCTAATATAATATTTGCTCTTTATTAAATTCTTCTTGAAGGCGGGAAAAATTTGACATTTAGTTGAACCGATTTTATTTCCGTGCTAATTATTTTTCTAAAAAATTTAAAAAATAATTTAAATATATTTTTCAACACTGCTTTTAATTGTTTTCGTTATTGGTTTTATGCTCATGCGCTTTGCGGCGATAGTAAGTACAGTTTTGTGTGCAAGGTAACATTGCTATATCTGATAAAAAATTTTTTAAAATAGCACGAAGACATAAGAATTAAGCCTAAAACCTTATCATGCTACGATATTTGGTAATGGAAGAATAAATCACTTTTAACTTTCTGCACGGAGGTTACTTTCGTGGAACATTCGAATCAGGTTGGCTCACTTTTTGCGCCATCGCATGTTTTCTAACTCTACTCTTATTTAATTATACAGAACTTTATTTTTATGGTGTAATAAGATTAGAAGTTGAATCGATGGATGATACACACATTTGTGACCAAGTTTGAGTTGCTATATTTTTCGTCAACTGGTTTGTCTTCCTCATTAATAACAGAATCGCTGTACTCAGTCACATCTCCGTCGACATCTGATGGATCAGATTCGTCCTCAGCCAGTCTTTTCCTGCTGAAGTCTTCCCAAACAGCCGAAAATTGCTCCGGAAGGATGATTTCCCGCCGTTTCATACCCAGATAGCAAAGAGGGTTGCGGAAAGGTTGTCATTTCACTTTCCATAGGTTGTCGTCGGAAGCATTTCCACGCAAACCCTTTCGGAAACTATTGCCGCAAGGTTTACTATAGGAAAGCTTTTTATAAACTATCTAACCGACAAGGTTTGTGCGACAAGTCCGCGAAAGCATTTCCGCACAAACTGTTTCGGAAACCATTCCCACAAAAATTGACGTAGGAAAGTTTTTTATGAACCACCTGTCCCATCGTGTGTAGCCCCGACCGGTATAGTGATTATTGCGTTTGCCTTCCAACTCTATGAACGCGAGTTCGATTCCCGGCTCGGAGGGATGTGAAGTTTGGTCACAATCTACAAAGAAATCACTTAAAGATTAGATTAATCAAACTAATAATTAAGCTTTGATTAATTAAGATTTTTAATTAATCTACTTAATTGACATTCCAGAAAACACTAAGGTGACGTCAAAAGAAGGGGAATGAAAAAAGGGGTTGGATCCCTCTGTAGAAGTGCGGCTTTGAAGAGGGAGTGAAAAAGTGGGGAGGGATGGGCCCCTCTGTAGGACTATTTTTTCCGCCGAAGGAGGGCTCTTAACAACCTATAGAAAAGGCCTCAAACAAGCTTGAGGAAAGCCTGAAATAAGCTTGTAATAAAAGCTTGGGGAAATCTTACTAAAACCTTACAGAAAACTTTGTTTGTTGTTGACTAGTGAACCTTTCCGCTACCTTGCCGAAAGGTTCAATCCTTGTCATGGAAGCCTTTGTGACAACCTTTACCCTTGCTGACGACAAGGTTTCCAAAACCTTTTAGACAAGCTTTCGTTGCTATCTCGGTAATAGTCAGGTTGGATTATGGAGAGCATTTTATGCACTTACACGCGCGATCAGATTGAACTGAGTGCTTCCAGGTCAATGAGAACTAATGGAGTATGTTGGAGGATTGTTAATAAGAGGTTAGAGGAGTAGCAAGATCTCCACTGTAAGGAACGCCAAATTTTGGCAATCCTACACCGCCAAATTCCAGTAACCCGGTTCCGCTTCTGACGCCATGTTGGTGAGTTCTGTGCTGGTAGCCGACAAGTGAAGTCGCATGAAAAGCAGACAGTTCTCGTTCGCAGACCAAAGGGTCTTGGCTAAGTATGGCGAGTGTTTGCCAGAAAGATATTGATTCGGCGTATTGTAATGATTTAATATTTGAATAACAGCTCAGAAGTTTAATCGAGTGTGCTAGAAATATGTGATTCTCTTCATCTTGTATATAGTTCTTCATCATGTGTGTTTTCATTCTTTATGGTCCCTTAGAAAAATATGAATAAAACCTGGGACTTAAAATTTTAGTAGTCTTTTTACTGTCTCCATCCCTCACAAAGTCCCATCACCTCGAAAGAAATCCCACGTCAGGATATCACTTCCACCTACGCTAGTTTTTATTACGCTTGTCGGCTCATTCGCACCGACGTACTCTGTACGCCGACATGTCCGCAATGGCTTAATTTTTCGTAAACATTAATACATATTTTTGTTTAATAATTTTATTTTAACAATAATACAAAACAAGGCATTTGAAAAAATGAGATAGCAATGAATGTATTTCTCCTTTATTCTTTTTGAGTGCCAAAAACACGAATGTGCGTTTTGTGGAGAGGCGGAGGTAAACAAAAATTATCGGAATAATAGGCCATATATTTCTCTATTATGTGTTACAAAATATTCTAGGGGGGATAAAAGATAAATTACGAGGATGCAGAAAGCATTCAGATGGCAGTTCTCAAATTTTTGAAATTTACGCAATGTCTCTGGCATAAAGGAAGACGAAACACAACAGTTTTATCTTTAATTTTCTTCACAAAAAAATTTTTGCTACAAGATGAAAATTATCTTACAGGTAAGTTTAAGCTTCTCACCATCAGTTTTTGAATAGATTCAAAAAGTCTTTATTTGAAAACGAGTTAATCTGAGAGGAAGAAACAACGGGAAATTTGTTGACATAATTGCGTAAACAGCCGATGGAAAAATTTCTATGCAATATTTACAGTAGAATAATAAGAGATTTTTCATTTATTTGAAATAATCGTGTATTCTTCATTTTATTCATTGATTTTCTGAATGAATTCGCAACTTTTGCTTCCCAATTAAAATACTCAAACAATAAATTTATTATCTTGATAAGAAAAGATAATAGTTCAAAACAAATATTTATTTTTGGTCGGTTACGTGATATTTTAACCGAATTAGTTTTATGATTTTATATAGTAATGATTTTTATTTTGCCATTTATAAAGAAATCCCTTTTCACGGTAGAGATGAATACATATTGTAGCATTTTGCGAGCAATATCAAAAATTGTTTTCTAATATTAAAAATTGAGAAAATATAATGAACTTCTCTCGTAAAAGATTTTAATTTAGAGTTAAAACTCATATGCTCGTGGTACTCCGGACTTACAATGAAAGCAATAGTATTTTGATTCATGGTCATTTTGTCATAACTTTGTTTAGAGAATTTTTTTTTGAAGTGTTACATTACTTTCGATCATTTTTGTAATTTTAATATACATATTTGCCTCAAAACAGTAAATATAAGGGGAATAGAATTATCTTTGTCTAAAAGGCATTACTTATTCAAACGCTTAGTAATTTGAAAACGTAATAAGTGTTTGAAGGCTTTTCTTGAAGCAAGACACAAGTAATATCTAGTTTTTGTTAACTGGCTATTTCTTTTTTCCCTGTAAAACAGAAACGTTTTAATCTTAGTTTAAGAAATTTGATGCGCAAATAAATGAAAAAGCTTTAGGAATTAAAGAGGAGGATTACTAAAAACATGAAGTTTGCGTCTTGATCAAAAATAAAATTCAGGCAATTCTTTTCCCTAAAGATTTATAATCCAAAACTGCAAAAACTACTGCTGTTAGCGAGCATTTATTATTTACTTATCTTCTTCATTTTCCTCAAATATTTTTTTTCATTATTTAAAAAAACAAATGTTCAGTAAGAATGATCGTTAGTTTTGTCTTTTTGTGTATAGTTTTCATTTGAAGTAATGCTGTAACTTATTCCTATATCTTTGAATAAGATTTATTAAATTGTATATTCTCCATGGAATTTGAAAACACACATGCATGAATAACACTGGGGATCAAACTTTTTGTGGCAATTACACGAACACTTGTTATTAGCTAATTCGAAATTAGCTAAAAACAAATCAGAAATTAGTTTTCCTTTGTAAGCTGTAGATTTTTTACAAAATATCATTTTTAGTTTTTTCCCTGAATTTATAAGTTTCTAAATAATATAACATTATAAATAATATATACTTATGAAGTAAGTAAAAACTCACTATTACAGAGTTATTGGCACTGTAAAAATGAGATATTTTGCGTTTGTACAAGCAAGATTTTGCTCTTGTAACTTTTGATTCTGTAGAACTTTATAAGGACAATCCCGTTCAATGTTTTAGTCGCAGTCAGCCATCATATGTTTTTTCCAGCGGGATAAACATATGATGGCTTGGATCCATCGTCATAAAATTTGGATAAAACAACGCTCTTGTTCATTACTTTGCGTACCCAAAATTCTTGGGGATGACTAAGGATTGGATCAAGATGACTAAGGATTGGGTCAAGATGACTAAGATGACTAAGGATTGGATCAAGATGACTAAGATGACTAAGGATTGGATCAAGATGACTAAGATGGACCAAGGAGACTAAGATGACTGAGATGGACTAAGATTACTAAGGAGTGAT
>BGPR01003993.1:107261-119312 GCA_013235015.1 Araneus ventricosus
GATGTACTTCGTTCAGTTACGTATTGTAGTTCGCGGCAGAGCACCCACTTTGCTCAGCACTACCCTACCACCTCGCTGTTTCGGGCTCTCAGCAGCCACTACTTTTCACTTCAGCATGAAGATCAGTGAACAGACCATAAAACCACTAGTAGATTTCTTCTTTGGCAGACAACAGATTCCTTTAAAATTGTAAAATCTTTCAATAAAACCTCATCTAGACATAATGTTTGTATAAATTTTCCCCGAATTTCGGCATGAAAAGTCTTCAGATCCTAAATACAGAATGAAATCGCTCACCGACGGACTCAATCTCAATAGGTATTTTGCAATATTTTTTTGACACCATTGTGATGGAACTGTTGGGATCTATATATTTAAAATAATGTGGTAAAAAACTTTCAGAATTCCACCGCCAACCAACTGGCTCTTGTGCTTGGGAAAATCAAAACAAACTCATCAAACTCTAACCGATTTTTTTCATTTTGAAAGGTTGCTGACGTCTAGATATGTCATCAAGGGTCGCCTGCCCCTAAGTACCCATTTTCGAAGACGGAGATCAGACAAATTCTTTCCCCTTGCATTCTCTATGGGGAAAAACATTTGGACATTTCGCCAGCAACAACCACCGACAGTTTCGACAATTTATTTTTTAATTGAAAGGTTATGACGTCTAGATAATAAGGTCGTCTTTTTTCCCCACCAACCCCTTTTTCTAACAAAGTGAAAAAAATATTGAGAATGTATGGTGGAAGTGTTTTTTCTATTTCGTTCAAAAATTGTGGGTGATGGGGGCAGGCGACCCTTGATGACATATCTAGACGCTACAACCTTTCAATTAAAAAATAAATTGTCGAAATCCGTCTGGTGGTTGTTGCTGGCGAAATGTCCAAATGTTTTTCCCGATAGAAAATATACAGTGGGAAATAGTTTTTTCAATTTCGTTCGAAAATGGGGGGTTCGGAAGGGGGAAGCCGACCCTTCATGACACATCTAGACGTCACAACCTTTCAAATGAAAAATAATTGTCAAACTCGGTGGAGTGGTTGAGGCTGGCGGATTCGGTGAACGTTTTTTTAATAAATTATTTTAAATATATAGATATTCCTCCATTATTGTCATAATAATATATCCGTTGTCCGAAGACCTTCGCCTCATCGGTAATCACAATCATTATTATTATATATTCGCTGTTCCATTTAACTTGTTTCCTTTTGTGAAAATGAAATTTTTATATTCATTTTCCATTCGCTTGCTATTGTGTTATGGAATTTCGTATAATTGTGTTCTTCATGATAATGCAATATTTTAATATTTTCAGAGCTAGTTTATCAATGAATTGCTTAACATTATTAAATTTTCTTTCCATAATTTGAAAAATTATTACAAAATTTTATAATATTTATAATAAGAAATTTCAAATAAAAGTCTAAAGATAGAAAATAGTAGAAAAAGGAATTCTACTTTTTAGCGCAATAATGAGTGTGTAGTTTTTTTAAAAAAATGATTTTTCAAAAAAATTATTTAATCTTATTATCTTTTAATTAACTTTCATAAAAATATTTCGCGTTAAAAGAAGATCTCATAAGCTTTCAAATGAAATAGAAATTATCGAAATCGTTCTAGTGGTTGAGGCTTGGGAACTCTGTCAAGGTTTTTCCACATTCAGAATATATTGGTCATTGGAGTATAGAGTGTATGGGGGCAAGCGATCATTGATTGCATATCTAGACGTCAAAAGCTTCCATATGAAGTGAAAATTGTAGAAATCTGTCAAGTGGTTGGGGCTGGGGACCGTCTGAAGGTTTTAACAAATTATTTTAAATGTATAGATATTAATTTAACTTAATACAGATTGAATTGATATAGTGTCATCTAATAGTTTGTTGAAGAACTAGATATTTTTAAATTTTATAATATTTATATCATGAATTATGAAATATATTTCACTGAATTGAATTGATATAGTGCCATCTAATTGTCTGTTGAAGAACTATTTATTTTTAAATTCTATAATATTTATATCATGAAGTATGAAATGTATTTCTCTGAAACTTAGAAAATATTAATAATAAAAGTGTCTTATTAGTGTAAATATTTTATTAGTAGCAAAATCTTTTATTAGTGTAATGAAAAGTAGGAAATAATATTTTTAAGATACAATGGATTTCATGAAAGAGAAATTCCTCAATTTCATTAAAATTAAAATATATTTTAAATTTGATTAAATTTCAAATTTACATAAAGTTTTCTTTATCAGAATCTCTCGTTTGTACTGTTCTGACATTAATATTTTTGATAAGAAGATTTATAAAGATAAGAATTTAAGAATATTATAAAAAGACAAGAATTAAAACATTCATTCTTAGAATGAGAGCATTATTAATGCAAATTAGGACATTTAATGTTCTAGTAGATATTAAATATACGGATTATGTACGAATTAGCATATTTATTCTTAGAATCAAGAATATTAATTGAAGGCAATTTTCGACAAGAAGAAATTTTATATAATTTTTTATGTTTTGTGTGTTGAGCCAGCACTAATAAGAAAGCTGTTTCTCTTACCATTAAGCGGAAATAGAAATTGAGAGCACAAATAGTAACTGAATCATTAGATCGAAATCGCTGAATAAAGATATTTCAACATCACGCCTTTGAATAACATGAAGCAAGCAAGCACCTCATTGCACAATAAGATAGTCTAGAAGTTTCAGAGAAAACTTTCGCGGTTATTTCAGTGAGAGATGTCTAATACTGTTTCTTCTAAATAACCGAATTTCAAAAATATATTAAATCATTATACATAATTGGCTTAATACCAAAAAACCACGCAAATACAAACTGACTTAGTCCATTTAAAAGCAAATTTACTACTAAATACAAGAACTCGGAGCAGAAATTAAAATTTTGAATTTCAGTGAAAACAAAGATTAATTGATGGAAGAATTATGTTTCAAATTAAACCGGAGTGAAAAATGCAAGCGAGAATAACTTAAAATATCTTTGTAGAATAATAGAAATATCAAACGAAGTGTGAGCTTGAAATGGGAAGTTAAAATCTCAGGTTAGGTTTCTGGAAAATGGATTTAATTAGCATTCAGTTGTCTTGTATTTTAGAATGCGACTCAGAAAATAGTGCATTCATTCTCTTCACGTACATTCTCTGCATTCAGTCTCCTTAATTTTCACATTCATTCTTAGCACTCGAGTTCTCTTCAGAATACTTTTCCCTGATAGAGAAGAATTTGTCGTTATGCGTCGAATGCAAAATTCGAAGACATTGAAGTTTTAAACAACGCTGAAAATTCCTTTAGGGTATTCAGCAGCTCTCTCAGGAAGGATGTCTGCAGAAAATAATTTGTGTCTGAGAAATCCAGTACTGGAAAAATTCATATAGGGAAATCTAGAAATACTTGAGGCCGCGGTGGCCTAGTGGTAAGGTCTCGACCTCGGGACCGGAGGGTCGCAGGTTCGAAACCCGATTCCACTGAAGATCCGCCGTGTATGGGGCCTGTTGCACGCTAAATCATACGTAGTGGCCAAACGTCCTCCCGTTGGTGTGGCGCGGAAGTTTGGAGAGGGGGGTGCCAGCTCAGGTGTCGTCCTCGTCATCTGACCGCGGTTCAAAATTACGAGGTCCGTCCCTAAAATAGCCCTCGTGTTGCTTCAAAACGGGACGTTAATATAACCTAACCTAGAAATACTTGACCCTATTCGATTTCCTCAGATTGTAAGATAGTTGGTAATTTGTGTGTATCATTTTTATTTCATCTCTGGTCATATGGTATAGTGTAGGTGATTTTCTTTCCAATCTGAAAAGATGTCGTAATGGTGTGTAGGTAAATATGTTTTGGGGGTCCAAAAGTAATTTTTCTTGTTTTCATTCCTCCGTGGATTAGAAGTTTACGATTGAAGATATGATGAATCAAATTATTTCTGTTTTAAGCATATTTCTAGCTTTAATTTTATATATGATGTTATGCGGTATCTTAATTCTAAGTAGTTTAATTTTTAAATTATTTAGAAAAAGTCAAGTTAGGGATACTTGAACCTAAAAAGTTAGGGATACTTGACCCTATCAAAAGCTACTGAAGCTTTGACGTCGTAGCCGACCGAAACACATTTTGTGGTTGGGATTATTTTTCTGTTGGGTGGAGTTTATCGGCAACATGGCAACTCAAATATAGAGAATAATTTTTAAAAAATTGTTTGTTAGTTATTATTTAATGAATAAAATTTATCGTTAATATGATAATTTGAAATAAAGCAAATAATTTTTAGTACGAATTTTAAAAACAATTAAAATTTAATTCATCTATTTTTCCTCTTCCGCAAATGAAAGATTTACATATTTATTTATTATTTTAATAAAAATATTTTGTTCGAACTATTTGTCATCGTTTGGTTTTATTTAACATTTCCCCATTTCTGTTGAGAAAGGTCTTTCTTTCTTGATTTGAATCTTCTCCTAAAATATATTTTTATTCTTTTGGTTTGTATTTTTCTTTAAACATTAGAAGAACCGAGTACGTCTATTAAGCTTCTCAATTTCTTGTTTTCTACATCAGTTTTTAGATTTTTTTTAAAGTTTTGATGCTATTCTGTTTTTTCTTTAATTTTCCAAAACCGGCAATTCTTCAACGCGCTAATGATGTTGCTAGTTTTCCGGTTCCATTGCAGTAACTTTTTTCATTTAATTAAATCAATATTTTGAACTAATTAAATTTAATAACTAGATTTAATTTAATGAATTTAATAATTTAGTTTATTAACTAGATTTTATTAGTAACAACTGAGATTTATAGTAACCATATTATTTAATTTTTAATGCTAGTTTCATTAATATTATTTGATAATGAAGAGCTTTTTTTTCATTCAGTAGTTTTAACCTAATATGTGAATTTCGCGTACATACAGATAGATTATCAAAAGAATTTAATTACGTTTTGCATGTAGAGTCAAGTATCCTTAGCCTAAGTGTCAAGTATACCTAGCTTTAGTGTCAAGTATACCTAGACTTAGTGTCAGGTATACCTAACTTTAGTGTCAAGTATCCATAAGGTTGGAATACTTGACCCTACGCGATACATTTCATGTATTTATTTTTCAATTAAATGAGATATCAATTTAGCTTAAGTATATATCTCATTCTTGAAGCAAGATCCTTTTATGACACTTACAATTCAAATATTCGAGAAATATAAGAAAAAGTAAAAGTAGGGTCAAGTATCCCTAGTTTCCCTTACAGTAAACTACCGCTAATCCGGCCCCCGTTTGTCCGAAAATCCGGTTAATCCGGATGAGATATTTTGGAGGGATGTTTTGTTCTGTAAATCCTACATCAATTCGTTGGTTAAAAAATTTGTCTCCGCATACAGTAGTATTCAATTTAAAATTAAAAAGTAACTTAAAACTAAAAGCTGATGGAAAAGTTTTATATATTTATCAAAAAAACAACAACAACAACCATCCATATTTATAGCTTCACCCGTATAAAACTTGTATTGGGTGCATTTTAAGGCAAATTCCTTTTAATCCGAACTTTCAGTGATCCGAACAGGTTTCCGTCCCATCTAGTCCGTATTAAAGGAATCTAATGTACCCTTCTGCTTTTTAGAAATACATACTTTGTGTATAAAGATATCTAAAAAATTTTTATTAGAGAATTCCTATTAAAATTTATGTTATCACAGTTAGAAAGAATATTATATTTATATAATTCTATAAATATCGAATGCTTATTGACATACATTATTAAAGGAATTTTACACTTTAAATTAATTAGCAGTGATAATCAGAATTTATTGTGTGATTATAAGGAAAATGATATATTTTCTTAGGCTCGTGTGAATTCAGTTTGTCTTATGAATCTAATTATGCCATTAGTATTCCAAAAATGAATCTATTTTTTATACTTAAAATTCTAAATTTCGATTATTAAAGGTGAAATCAACTGAAAATGACAATTAATGAGAAATATTTGCTATTTAATTAAAAATTATTCAGCACCATCTGTTACAAACTTGAAGAATATAAAATAACTGACTTTTCTAATTCCAAAAATACATACACACCGATTACATTCCAGATCAATTACCAATTTTACGAACTTTTACTCTTACTGCACTATGCGCTTCTGTGTTTAAGTGACAACAATATTACAGTCGATAAATTGAGGAGGGATATTTAAAGAGAAAAACAATGTAAGAGTTTATACATATGCTACACAGCTGTTTTCTTTAATTATGTTTACAAAATAGTTGTTCCTCTTGCATTTAACCATCTGTAATTCTGCACATATTTTTTGTCATAAAATTATTGTCTAAAAACTGACTCTCTATCCCATTTTCGCTAGAATATCAATCCGTTCAAAGAACTTACTGGAGAGTATTGAAATAATGGAAAACCTCTTTGTGAATATTAATTATATGCATTGCCATTGTGCTACGTAAATATTCAAGGATCGCACACAGCCTGTGGAATTCAAACTTTATCTTCATCACCAAACCTAAGTCGAAGTACCCAAGGTAAGTTCTTTTAACAAAATCAGAATTTGCTTTTCTGATCTCTATTAGAATGTACTCTCTCTATACGAGGCAAAATACATCAGAATAATTAACACAACTTCTTCGAATAGATGTCATACATTCTTTTCAGCTATCTGCAAAACAAAGAACCTTAAAAGGATACGTTAGATGTGTATATGACTTATATAGAATCAGCAGCACAGAGAAGAATTAAGATAAAAGTAGGAACCAATCAGCATAAAAGACTTAACAACTACTCAATGAGTAATACAATAAACTATTTCATAAATTAACTACGCGGAATCTTACAAAGTAAAGATGATAGAGAAACACTATTTTCATATTATAATCAGCAAACTAAATATAGTAAAAATCAATTGAAAAATTTCAGGCATCTTTTCTTGTGGAGGTGTGTTATTATTATTTTGAGATAGTAATCTGTCTGCTCCTACTCTGAAAAAAGTTTGGCGTAAATTCGCTCCTAATTCTCTGCTGAAAAAAATGTTTCAGTTTCGTATCTCAAACCATAACGAAGGGCCTTGATTTATTCATTAAATATTAATTAATCAAACTGATTGACAAGGCAAATTAATTTTATCTATTAAGCTAAACGAATTTCTTTTCTAATATATTCAACTCATTCTCTAATTCTCCAATATGTTTTAATAAAGCATTGCTAGAATAAAACTGCCCTTTAAAAAACTACGCTATAACAACGACTTTAATCTAGAATTTCATGGCTTAAATTTAAAAAAAAAAGAAACTAAGGGGTCAAAAGAAGAACGATCTTAAAATCAGTACACAAGTCTATTTATTGCACAACCGCAGTAAAAAAAATATTTTTTTATGATATTTAAATCTTCTTGGAAACATAAAATATCCTGTTTTCCATTTTTTATTCATAGATTGGTTTGCAAAATCTATCATCTTACAGTTTTTAGAAATTAAATGAACCAATACTCTACGAACATTAATGGAACCAATGCTCTACAAACATTAAAAGAACCAGAGAACTCAACGAAATGCTTCCTTCATCCATTATTTATTTTTTTCTGAAAGCGTTCTTTTGTGCATGAAGCGTTTCTGCAAACGCAGCAAGATATGTGAGGAAACATTTGACTCAAGTAGTGCTTACACATCGATTATCAGATTGAAATGCGTTTTGGAATGGAAAAGGTATTGTTTTAAGAAGAAATTGTCCTTGTTCTGTGGCATCACGTTATTCGGTTGCGTGAGACCCAAAATAGAAATGGGAAACCGAGATCACTGCATTCGTGTATTGATGATAAGACGTTTTGTCATTGGTGCACATGGGAAAAGCCGCGTGCTAAACTAATGCATACAACCAAATGAGATATGATAGCTACGTAAATGTTGAAATGTATTGTAATTTAAAAACGATCTGGTTATACCCTAGAAGTTATGGGCGTTTTGAAAAAACAGTTTTTAATATTGTTTTCTATTATTCATTTTTATCACATTTTTAAATGGTAATCAGTTCGAAGAGTAGAAGCAATATCCTTTCGAGAACTTTTTTTTCTGTTTTTTTCTTTGCATTAAACTAGGACATAATCCTGTGAAAATGCTAAGTCAATGGGAATCTTCAAAATTTTAAATTTCTGTTTGAAGATGTTAATTAATATTCGATGTGGAGTTTTCTAATGTTATGGCTTGAGGATACTTTGAAAATATTACATTTCACGTTCCTATTGCTTCATGTTTATGCTTTCAATGTTTTCTTAAAGTAAGAGTATAATTTTGTAAAAAGGCTGACATAATTGTTCGTTATCGCTCTCTTTCGCGCCGTTTAATGCTTTTTTGGCGGTTAAATTTTTAACAATACGATTTAGATGGTCACTGACGGTTAAATTTTTAATCAAACGATTTAGCTATTTACAATCGTTTCAGTTACAGTTTAGCTATTTTGAGAGTAAAAAAAAACTATTTAAATAAAAAGAATTACACGAACTCAAAAGACACAGAATTCAACTTTATTTCATCTCTTGTGGCATCTTTGACAACTTTTGAAATTTAAACGATAATTTTTAGCCGTTTCATTAAATATCTAAATTTTTCTTAATTATTTACTTTGTATTCGACTTAATTATTGTTTGTCTTAACTTTTGTTGTTGTTTCCATTAAGGTTTCAACTTTATTAATTTTTAAATCAAAATTTTTCAACGGGACTATTTCTTCGCCATCTTGTTTCTGCGTAGGAATTTGGCGTTATTAGGTTTTGGCGTCTGTCACTGGAAGCGTTTTCCGTTATGTAATTTTTTGATTTCCTTTGTGCTTGTCTGAACGTGTGGTTGGTGTTTTTGCAGCTGCGGGCCCCAGGGCCGTTGGGCTCCTGGAGGGCCGTGAGGCCTTCTGGGTGCTAGCCATTGCTGATTTTTCTGTGTGTCTTGAAGAGGTTAAAATGATTGGAATCACCAGCTTCTTTTTCCAATTTTTTTCTGCAAGTTTTTTGTAGATTGGTTTTTTCAGCTATGCAATCTTCAAAGATATAGTGACTTCATGTGCAACGAAAAACGTACGCCAATCTATGTGATTCCATGAAAATCTAGAGATGAGAAAATATGCAACGAATGTTCAGTTGTATTGAACGAGATGGAATATTGCTGAACATGTCGTACAGAATTGCAGGTGCGAAAAGCAGTACCACCAACAAACTGGTGAACTTTCTGTGCATCTCAGATCTACAGTTTTCGACGGCAACATTTTGCCTATTCTTTCTATTCATTAAACGAGATCTCACGTGAATTTTTTTAGTTTACTTACACGTTAGAAAACGAAGTATATATTTCACTTTTTTCAATTCTGGCTCTAAAATTCATAGAGCAAAAAGTTTCAATGAAAGAATTTTAGTTTTTTTGATAATAGCGCTATAGTGTATTATTTTTTAAAGCTGCAGCTGTTTTTATGTGTAATTTTATGTGAATTGTTCTTTCTGTCATTTTGTGTGCATCTTTATCAAAATATATCATTTGTAAAATCATGGCAGTAAAACTTAATCTTAACAATTATTAAATAAACAATATTTTAAAATTTAATTTGATTCTGTTTTAATTTTTCTAATTTGGTTTCACAATTAGCAATGTACTACTGCTTTCAAATGATTTAATTTAGTGGCTAGGTTATTCAGGTCTGAAAAGGTAGGTGATTTATATAAGTATAGCTAGAATTGCTTATAATTGTGTTATATATTTCAGTATCCAGAATTGTTTAACTAATTGATATATATATATATATATATTAAATTGAATTTTATCATTGGGCACCTACCTTGCATTAACGTTTCATAATAATCCTAGCAAACCCCATCCAATACTCTGTCTGGTTCTGTAATTGGTGTCAATAATTTTAGTTCGATAATTTGTAACGAAAAATCTATAGAGCTACTAAAATAAAATTTACTTTTCGTGTACGTATAAATAGCTCTTTGTCGATTCCAACCTTGAAAAACGTTGAATCATACATTTTGAATTAAATATGTTTATCGCCGTACTGAGGCGTTTTCTGGTAACAATGTTTAAAATAAGTAGGGTTTGGTAAGTTATGGCTTGAGAGTCAATTTGTTCAAGTACTTAATCTTCAATTTATTGTCATAAGATTTCAAAATAGTATTTATATTCCTCAATTTCGAACATTGGTCACAGACTGCCTCTGCTCAAAGACTTTTTACGCCACCTAGATATATATAGTCTACTTTTCTTCAGGTGGTGTAGTCTTCTTTATTTTGCTTTTTAGTAATCTATATAAAAAAAACTTTCCCTGCAAATTTATAGTTATTATCTTGCAGACATTTTTGAATAAATCTCATCTCTTGTTGCATGCAAAATTAAAATTAATCATTCTAATTACTTTAGATAATCTTTTCGTTACAATCAATAATTCAATTGTAAATTCTTAAAAAAAGATTCAAACGATGTTGAACCTTCTTTTGTTTTAGTTTTAAAAAAAGTCAGAAATAATTATAGTCATTATTTGTTCATACCCATTTATTTTCATTATCATTTTCCTTTACAAAATAAAACTAATGGCTAAAATGGAATTAATGCTTCTACCTTTTAAATTAGGATAAATTACTGTTATAGAGATTATTTAATACAATTATAGTTTGCTCTGAAGTTCATGTATTTTCAACGATGATAGAAATAAAATACAATTCGAAGCAATACAGAGTATGGATAAGTAATAAATAATAGATAATTTCATTTTGACCAAAAAAAAACTGTACTTATAAAACTTTTTTTGAATAAAAGAATTTTTGGTTTACATCTGAACGGTTTGGGATCATATCTTGATTTTAAATTATTCTTGCATATAATTGGTTTTTATTTTCATTTAATTTATGATGTTAAAGGAAAAATTAACACTAAGCATAGCTAGAACTTTGGCCCATAGAAAGGTAAAAATCCCTCCAAAATATTCAAGATTTTCATACAAACAAAACATTGCTCCTAAACACAGATTCGACATTGATTAGTAACACAATTCTATTATTTATCTTTTTATTTACTATGAGATATAATACATTGGTACAAATTAATTTTATATATTTTTCTTACTTTGTAAGTTATTCTGAGCAATTTATTTATTTAAAAATATATAATTTATTCGAGATAATTATATATTTATTTATTTAAGGCTGTTCATTTATGATTGCCATTGCTGTGATTTTCAGAATTTATTAGCATCGAGTATTATTAAAGATATTTTGTGTTTTAAAAGATTTATTGTAGGAACGAATTTCCTTTATTATATTTAGTTAGGAAAAAATAATCGTTTGGAATAATGCCAAAATTAATTAAATTTTCTGTCTCTAGTAAGATATTAGAATATTAGTTTTTAAACATAGAAATTAAGGAAAATTTAGGTTTCTCCACTTTAGTTCGAGTAGGAAATATGTTTAAGGTTTTGTGTCAACAAATATCATGAGAAAAAAATATTATCAATTTTATTAACTGGTTCAATTTGTTTTCAAATATTCTGCTTCTGCCAGGGATTTTAAGAGAGATAATACTTTTGATTAGTTAAATAATTTTTTTTCGAAATTTCTGGCAACATTTGTGGTTTTATGATATAGTAAAATAAAATTAGAATTATTCAATAAACAATTAGTTTGGCGATAAATTATTAGCTTTCATCGTTTTCGTATGAGGATATTGAAACAAAAAAATTCGCTTTTAGAAAATTGATTATCTAGATGATAATAACATGTAATTTAGAAATTCTTAATATGAAGAATTTAAAATTCTAGTATGATAGATTCAAAGGTGTGTTGTTTAAAGCTTGATGACTTTGTAAGTTATTTTCCATTTTATTACGAATGTTGATACGTAGTTAATACCTTTAGGTTTAGCATAAAGTAAATATTATACAAATAGACATTTCAAAATCCTTTCTGCTTATTATATACAGTAATCCATAAACTAATTTATTCCACATAAATTCTTCCAATACAAAAATAACATTTTTTTTAATTGAAGAAATGAATCGAATAGACATTTCAAAATCCTTT
>BGPR01003994.1:0-22520 GCA_013235015.1 Araneus ventricosus
CAGACTTGCGCAGTAGTAGCATCCTCAAATAGTACCTCTCAGAATCCAGTATACTAACTACTGGCAGTCTCCCAATAACATTTTGTCCACCACGTTGTCGCTTCTTCCAATTTGGGGTACTCTTATCAAACACATAATATTGTGGAATATCTGAGTAAGAAATGTTGTGAGCTGAAGGATCATTTTTGTTTAGTTCAAACCATGATGTTAGTGTTGTTTTTCTTAAAGCAGCTCGTTCAATTGCTTGGGCTTCTTGACCGTCTTGGTACACAATCGGCTGTTGCTGTGGTAAATGCACAGCTAAGCGCACTACAGTGTGGGATTTATGCGACAAATTAAATTCATTTAAACGCCACATGGCTTCAGGTGCACTAACATACCTACCTTCAACAAAACTTAAAATTTCATCATGATCCAGAGCACCTTCTTTTTGTATTTTGACCGAGGCTGCATCATGTCCTTTGTATACATATTTATATAAGTATTTGACACTTTTAACTGAGGCACAAACTTCAACATTAATATGCGCATTAAATTTTTTAAGCAACCAAGGATTATAGGGGACAACCCATCTGTTATCGATGGAATATTTCCCTACCTGGACAGGTTCAGTGGCTCTTCTGCGATAAATAGGGTATCCATTAACATTTTCCTCTGTATCATCCTTGAATTGTTTCGGAAAACTTTTGCAGCACTGTCCATCTCTCATGCATGGAGAATTTATATTTATAGTTCCACATGGGCCATGTACCATGCATTTTGTCACAATTTGGAAGAGTCTAAGATCAGTGCAAGGATCTGGAAGTTCTGCACTCACAAACTTGTCAATGTCATCTTTAGTGCGAATTTTGCTTTCTGAATCTAATGTTAGAAGAATGTGGGCATGAGGCAAACCTCGCTTTTGGAACTCAATAACATAAATATAGGCCAAAACAGTTCCAAATATTCCATGCTTGCAAATATCTTCTAAAAGTTCTTTTAATTTCATATTAAATACACGTACAATAATATCAGGTCGGTCTTCAGGACGTTGCACACCCTCCATGCTATTTAAAATTTCAGACCAAGATGGGTTGCAAGTAAATGTCAGAAAGAGATCTGGCTTACCAAACTTGCGTACCATAGCCATTGCATCTTGGTAATTTTGTTGCATATGACGTGGGCTCCCTTGGAAAGAAGATGGCAGTATTATAAGTTTTCCAGTGCGTATATTTTCATTATGTGCTCGACACTCTAAAGCATCTAAAAGCCCCCGATAAAGTTCAATTCGCAAATCTTTTTGATTTTGTCGCAAAAAATGTAAACGTGAGCCTTCGGTTTTAACATATGCATCAACAATATATTGCTGAAAAAGCTTACCACTATTGTGCAAAATACTGAAACCATTTCGCTGGGAAAGTCTGTATGCATAATATTGTAGTTGAGTGACACGGGTGCGCTTTGCTGTTCTCCTTTCTTCTACATGTTCCATTCCAGTGTTCCAACTACACTCGCCCCTTGGAAATAGCAAAGGATAGGTCATTGGATCACAGCATTGATTTAAAGGTGAAATGCTTTGGCATGTATTCCCAACTGGGTACACACAAATGTCTCGGTTGGCTGGGGGCTCTCCATTATCACCTACAAATATAGCTGCTACTTCAGTGCATAAAGTAGGAGCATTATAGCGCCGCATATCCAAATTTTTATCTTCCAAAAATACCATTTTCACTGATGTAGTTGGGTGCTCTTGTACCAATCGGTGCATTTGAAGATAAGACTGAGCAAAGGGATTGATTTCCCTTAACATAAAATCAAGTTTTTCAAATACATGTTGCAAGCAATTTTGATTGTTACTCAAGCGTTTCTCTGTTGCCTCACTGGAGTCAAATATATAAAGTTGTCCGTAACTTTCTTTATGTTGGTCACTTGCATACAGGGGGGAAACTCTGTGGTACACTTGACCATGTAAACGGTAACAGTATGGCCCAGTTCCACGTGGTGGTTTAATTTGTGCTCCCATCGAAGCGAATGCAAAGGCAGAATTGTATTCCCAAATTCGCTGTCGATAATTTTTAGCATCAGGTGAATTTTCAGTTAGCAATACTTTCAATAGTTCCGGTGCATCCGGAAATGCCGGTAACTGAACCTTTCCATCATGGCAACATTTTGTATACTTATGGGCAGTATTTTTCTCTTCCTTCCAATAAACAGCCCCACAAAAACCGCACTGTTCGGACATAGTTCCACAATTATGCTCCTCAACATCGTTTCGAATACACACACGTTTTGTTCGACGGCGATTATCGGCTTCGTTTCGAATACGTCGTCTTATAGTGGATTCCTGAACTGTTTCCTGACTCCGTTCAGTACGCCTTTGTTCATTTCGGATAATATATCCAACAGCACGACTTAAATTCATTATTTTTACAAATTTCCAACTACTAAAAATAGTTTTCAATAAACGTGATCACACGAAGCAACTTTAGACTTTCCGCGGATGTAAACAAATCAAACTTGCGAGCTGTTGCCAAACGGCGATTAAGAAATTCGACCCTTTTTTGTCGCTACGTAAGAGAATTATATATATAGATTTTTTTAAAAATACGACATTTAGAATCATAGTGTGTTTTAATGTTTTTGTGATTATGTGTGTTCGTTTTTAATTATATATGCGTTTGGAATGGTTTTATGATTTTGTGTATTCTCTGTGTTCAACTTTTTATTTTCTAGCGCATTTTTTTTTTATTTGCTCGTTGTGGCTTTTGTTCTTTGTGTGTTTGTTGTTTATAGCACTCTGTAAATGGAGTTTTCTCTGTAGTGTGTTTTTCTTTAAATAAATAAATAAAATAAGTAGTGCCAGAACTCTCTAACCTGGGTGACAAAAATCGCGTTGTTTTAAGGACGTTTTCACAATTTTTCTTATTTATTTCTTATTGAAAAAAGCAGTTCCGGAAAGGCGTTGCGGGGCGCGCCGGCTCCACTACATCCCTGATTGCAGTGCTAAGCAGACGGTGAATTTACTACATTGCAGCCTTAATTCAAGTTTAATCCTCTCCTCACAGAAAAGTTTCTCCCTCTTGTCTGTAAAAAGATAAAGGAGTGAATGAAAGCTTTGAGTGTGTTAATTTCATTTCTCTCCAACTTTACTGAAAAATTTCTTCTGATAGCGATTTTTACTTTCTCATATATGAAGTATACAAAGAGAAAGTATTGTAATCGTCAAAAAATTCGAACTTGAGATTTTGACGAATCTCCACGTTTTAGACCTCCCTGAGTCCGAAAAACGCAATTTTGGAATTATGTGTGTCTGTATGTCTGTGAACACGATAACTCGAAAACTATTAGAGCTACTGGGATCAAATTTGGTATGTGGTCTTTAAACATAATTTTTAGGTTTCTACCAAATTTTGGACAAAATACGTCGACGGGAAGCCTGTCTGTCTGTATATCCGCGGTCATGTGATAACTATAACTCAAAAACGTGAATAGCTAGATGGATAAAATTTGGTACACAGTTTTATCGTCATGAATGTAGGTCCATATGAAATTTTTGGCCAAATCCGTCGAAGGGTCGACTGTCTGTCGGTCTGTATAATAGCATGCTTATAAAAATTATATATCAAAAGCCCTTTGGTTTAGATAAATGAAACTTGGTATCACGGATACTAATATTAATTATAGATCTGTGCCCAATTTTCGTCTCAATCGGTTAAAAAAGAGGTGTTCAAATTGCATAATTAATCTTTCTAATCCGATTCTCCATACGCATGCATACTGGTAGCAATCACTGTGCTCGCGGAAGGATTACGTCACTTTGTCCTTGAGCCGGCAAGAGTGGAATCGTTAAGCATTTAATCGCTACGCATGTCTTTGAATTTGACTCTTTACGTAAATATTTTACAATCACTATAATCTACAATGAAAAACCTTCTGATAGCATTGGATTCTGGATTACAGTAGGTTCGAATTTTTTTATCCACACGGGGGAGGGGAAACAGTACCTTTTTGGGGAAGTATACGAGAAAGTTTAGGGGAGACCACTCCCTCTGGTTTGATTCAGAAAGAAACATGACTTGCAGCAAAAGTCAGTGAATTACATTTAGACATTGAAACATCTTCTTGAGATTCTGATGTATTAGACTCCTAAAATATGTAAAGTTGTTACATGTTAATAATTACAAGTACATTATTCAAATAATAAATTATTTCGTGAATTTTTAGACCTGTCACAATCTTAGACCACTGAAAAGAACAACAGTCTATTCTTAGAAACAAAAAGTTTGGGAACTGTTTATCCTTTTCCTCTATTATATATATGCATTACTTGGTTTTCAAAAGCAGGAAGTTTTTAGAAAAGATAAAAAAAGAATCTTTAAACAAGAAAAGTTAGCCATTTTTGAAGAATTAAAAGTATCATTTAATCCCTTCTGTAACATCTTTTTATTTTATTTATTATTGTTATTATTTTTTTTCTGCTTTTTAATACTAGAAAAAATATACCCATCTCTTACTTTTGTGGCCGTTCTTTTTTATGTAAAATGTCAGCATTTCTTTTACAAAATCGTGATAATCGTCCAAAGACATTGAAACTCAACCACGGAAGCAACTTTTTTAAAACCCATTTTTTCCCCTATTCTGGAAACATTTTCCAGCTAGACGTCTCAAGAATCGTGCAATTTGACGATACCTTCGGTTTGCTGTATTTCAAAGAGGCTCTAAGTAGGCTAGTCCTAATAGATTTATGACCTCAGAACGCAGCTGTTTTTACACCACAGATGAGCATAAGTTCATATTGGACACTCTCTCCAACAGTTAGCAAGGTTAAAGACAGCAGACTAGAAAGGCCGTTGTCTGGCTTTCTCAGAAAATAACTAGAAGCTGGAAAAGAATACTGGAACGTGATAGTAACTTCTAGACTAAACCTGCTTTGAAAGAGGTACGTTTAATCATCATTATTAGCAGTGGCGGCGATTGTTTGAAAAAGTGAGGGGGCAAAACATTAACTGATTTCTAAAAGTACCCGGGAGTATAAGGGTAAACAACAAAATTTAAAGAATTTGTTACAAAATTGTTATGATTTCGTATTCAATCTGTAATCGCGCATCACATCAATTACTCATCCACTTCCTGTTTCATTATTTGGTGTATGATGTCATGTTCTATTTTTGTGACGCGCTCTTTTCTTATTGGTTAATCATTACTTCAATGTATATATACCTCTGCCTTTTGTAAATCTATATATTAATACGTGAAGAAAAAACTTTGTACCCCTTTTTAAGCACATTGCGCGCACAGATGAGTGTGAGATTTGGCATAGTTAAAGTTCATATGGAGGAGTGCAGAAAGATAAAATTTTTGTAACGCTGATAGAATTTATAGGTGGTTTTCACCATTTTGTGGCTGTGTGCCGGTTTTTCGGAGTTTGCTGATTGTTGGACACGGATGGCTATCGCCGATGTTGTCGCAGGCTGCACTCGCTGGCTCCTGATTGTTCCTGGGTCTGGCCTCCCTTGAGTAGCTTATGCGGAGTGGATGATTTGTAATTGATTTAATCTCCCGCAGTGAAATCCACTCCAAGAGGGAGTTTATTTAGATTATTTATTTTTAAAAACTCTTCAGAGTGAAATACAAAATGCGGATGATTTAAATCTGTAAATGTCAAACACATATTCTGTCAATGTCAAACACATATTAGTCTGTGGTCAAACAGTCGCACAGAGTAGAGATTGTCTGTGCAGAAAGATAAAATTTATGTATAATATGTGTTACAAATACATTAAATAAAATAAAACAATCATTGTTTACGTTCGTACACTGTAAAAAATTAGCGGAGTGGATGATTTGTAATTGATTTAATCCTTCCGCAGTGGAATTCACTCCAAGAGGGAGTTTATTTAGATTATTTATAAAAAAAACTCTTCGGAGTGAAATACAAAATACAGATGATTTAAATCTGTCAATATCAAACACATATTAGTCTGTGGTCAAACAGTCGCACAGAGTAGAGATTGTCTCTAAAGAATTTATATGTAGTATGTATTCCTAATACATTAAATAAAATAAAACATTCATTGTTTACGTTCATACCGAATGCCAAACACATAAAAGTCTGTGGTCAACAGTCGGACAACATTTATTTTTTTAACCGCCCGGGTTTTTTTTGTTTCAATAAAAAATAACCTCAATAACGTTCAAACTTAAAAATTTAATGAATTATGGTCGATTTTCGACCGCTGGGTGACCTCTAGTAATAAATTATTCTTTCTCTTGCTTCGGTCCACGGCTGGTGAATTTACTTTAACCACAGAGCATGGTTCCCTTTTGGCCCAGTATCGTTTCAGAAATGGATGCCGAACTGAAATATTGCGTAGATCAGTTCGACGGGGTAAATTTTGCCGTCTGGGCTAGAAGAATCGAGTTGATTTACGTAGCGAAAAACTTAGATAAGTTTTTAAGTAAAGAAGCTGATGAAACGAAAGAAAATGAAGTTTCGGCAAGTAAGAAGGCTTATGCTTTGATGCTATCGTTTCTTAGCGACAAAGTTTTGGTGTCGCTATCTGATGAAAATACTTGCGCCAGCATTTTTCAGAAACTGAAATCCACTTACTTAAGGGATGGAGCTGTAAATCAAATTTTAATAAGAAAACGTCTTGCTATGCTGAAAAAGAAGAAGGAAGTATCCATACAAGAACATCTTAACAAAGTTAACGAACTTGTGAATCAGCTAAAATCGTGCGGTGTGAAAATAAGTGACATGGACATTATCGTTTATATTCTGATGTCATTGCCTTCTGAATATGATTCTACGAAATCTGCTATTGAAAACGAGAACCTTCAGAACATGTTTCCCTCCAATTTGTTGTTAGCAGACTGTTAGATGCCGAAGCGTTGCTGAAAGACTGGCGGGTGTCTGAAACGAAAACACCGAGAAATGAATTGTCAAATGATGTTGCTTTCCCGACAAATCAACGAACTGTAGTCTGTTTCAAGTGTAATAAAAAGGGACATATAGCAAGATTTTATGACAAGGCTGTGGTCTGCCATCATTGTGGCAAGCTCGCACGTAAGAAACGAAACTGTAGGTATTCGACTCGTAAGAAACCGCCATTTAAAGAAGAAGCAGCGGCAGTCTCCTTTGTTGTTGGTGAAGGACAAGTTAAGAAATTCATTATGGATTCGGGTGCTACTTCCCATATGTGTTCTCAACGCGAATGGTTTGAAGAATTAAAACCTTCTTCCGGAACTGTGTCCTGTGCAGCTAAATCAAGCCTACTAGAAGTCGCAGGTATAGGAGTAATACGTGGAAGGCTAAAGAATGGACACGAAATTGTCCTGACAAACATATTGTTTATTCCTGAATTTAAAGGCAACTTGATTGCAATCAAACAAATACAGAAAGGTGGATATTCTGTACTTTTCAAGGACAATAAGGCCATTGTCAAAGGAAAGAACAAGACTTTTGTGTTATGCGAACTGAATTTCAAGGGACAATACGTTAGTGATTTGATTCCAACTGTTTCGAACACATTTGTGGCCGAAACGGAAGAAGCTGAACTTTGGCAACGCCGATTAGGACACTCAGGAAGTCATGCATTGCGAAAACTTGGATTACCAACAAGCTATTCATTTTGTGAAAACTGTGTTCTCGCTAAGCAGTCAGTGGAGCCTATTGGAAAAGGGAACCGCAGAAGGGAAAGTTCTCTTATGAGAATTATTCATTCAGATTTATGTGGACCTCTTGAACCAGCAACATTGCCAGGTGAGCGCTACGTTCTTACTTTTGTTGATGATTATTCTCGTTTTTGTGAAGTGCGCTTGATTAAAAAGAAAAGTGATATTGCTGTAGAATTCAATAAATTTCTAAAAGTAAATGATACTGTCAAAAAAATTCGACGTGACAATGCTAAAGAGTATGTATCTGGGGAATTACAAAAAGTTGCAAGAAATGCAGGTGTTGAAATTGACCCATGTCCACTCTATACTCCTCAGTTGAATGGGGTTGCAGAAAGAATGAACAGAACTCTTTTTGATAAAGCTTGTGCTATGTTGAACGATTCCAAATTACCAAAAAGTTGTTGGGGATATGCAATTCAAGCTGCTGCTTTCTTGCACAACACAATTCCATGCACTAGTATCAACTACCATACTCCTAATGCACTGAAATATTCCACAAAGCCAGATTTAAGTAAAATCCGAATTTTTGGTTGTGATGCCTATGTCAAAGTTGCAGATACCCAAAGAAGAAAATTAGACCCAAAATCGAAAAAGATGATTTTCATTGGATATTCAAGCATGGGATATAGAGTCATGGATTCATGGACGTTTCAAGAAATGTTCGTTTTGATGAAAAGAAAATAATTTCTGATAAATTAGCAGCGACTCCGAATATTAAAAATTAAGAAAACACTTCTGATTTGGGTAAGAAGAAGAAAAAGAAATGAATATCAATCTAGAAGAAACTGAAAGAGCAATAGATGATAAATATCCAGAATTCAGAAGATCTCAAAGAAACAGAAAGCCTCCAGTGAGATATCCATTTAATGAAGTTTTTTTATCTGCAACACAATAAGAATTAACTTATGATGAAATTAAATTTCTCCGAGAAGAAGAGCAATCTAATTGGAAGAGTGCTATGGATGAAGAAATGCTTTTCATGGTGAAAAATAAAGTTTGGGACTTGGTCGAGTTACCTGAAAAAGAAAAACAACCAATTACCTGCAAGTGGATTTTTAAAAGAAAAAGAGATGGAAAATATAAGGCTCGTCTAGTGGCTCGTGGATTTATGCAGAAAGAGGGAGTTGACTACACAGAAACCTTTTCTCCAGTCATCAGTATGCCATCTTTAAGACTAGTATTAGTCCTCATCCTTCAAGAGAATTTACATTCTTGCGTCATGGATGTGAAAACAGCATTCTTGAATGGAGATTTGGATGAAGTCGTGTACATGAGTCAACCACAAGGCTATGATGACGGGACAGGGAAAGTGTGCAATCTAAACAAGAGTCTTTAAGGTCTCAAACAAGCTCCTAGACAGTGGTTTCAGAAATTTAAACAGTTTATGAACTAAGTGAAATTCAAGCAGTTTACTTTTGATCCATGTATTTTCATTCGGAAAGAAGAAGGTAGAAAGATAATCATTTGTTTATATGTCGATGATTTATTAATAGCTGGGTCCGACCAACAGAGAAAAAGAATCAGAGGTCTCACTCCGCAATTTGATCAGCGCCCCCACTCGCCATCCAAGAGAACTAGCCACATCCATACCCGCCGTTTCAAACGGAACACCAAGGTCGCCGCCATGTTAGCTGTGTTGTGTTCGGTGTTGATCTTAAGAACAAGTAAGTTTAGATCACAGAGAAAAAGAATCAGAGGTCTCACTCCCATAGACCTAAATGACAACTTTTTTAACATTACACCTCACATAGACAGTACGCCATCTGTGGCCGACTAGGGAACTAACAAGAATACGTCAGCGTGACGTCACTGCGACGCGAATGGAAACAAAACCAATCCCTTTCGTCATGACAACGATGTAAACAATAAATAGGCATTTATTCGATATTTAACTCGTTTGTCAACGATTATTAAATTTAAGAATTGCTTATTTTTTATATATATTGTTAATTTGACATTGTTTTAATAATAATGCCGTTTAATATTGTTTATATAATTATTCTAATCATAAAACGTTTTTTTTTCTCATTAAATTAGCCTTTTCTTTAATACAAAAATTAAAAGGAAATATTAAACATCATTCAAACCATTAAAAAAAAAAGTTGAATTGCCTATTTGAAGGGCAGCAATCATTTATAACCAGTGGATAAATAATTTAAGAAGATAAACATTTTTCATAATAATTTCATTTATTCTTTTTCAAGAAAAGTTCTTTCAGATCATAAAATGTTTTTAAACCAACAGGAAATTAATTTTTATTAACTTAGCTAATACCATCTCTTTTGGAACATGTTAAAACTTCAAAGAAAAATTACTTTTTAAGAAATTCACTTTCATTTTTCAAGATACAAATATTGATAAAATGTAATTTCCATAAAGAAAATTCACTTGTGGTTTCCTTAAACTCTGCAGGAAACTAAATTTGTTGTTTTAATTAATATTATACTTTCCCTTTCAGAATATTTTAAAAATTCAACAATAAATTAATTTTTAATAAATACACATTCATTCTTGTTCCAGATTTAAAAACTAATAGAATGTTATTTTCATAAAGAAAATTCATTTTTAAAAACTCTGCAGGATATTAAATTTTTTTATTAAGTTAATATTATACCATCTCTTTTAGAATATATTAAACTTCAACAAATTATTTTTTCAACAATACACATTAATTTTTTCAACCCAGAAAACAAATTAAATACATTCATTGATTTTTGTAATAAGATGTTATAATACAAATAAATGCAAAAAAACCCAAAATATAATGTCACAATTTTATTGAACAAGCATAATAAAGTACGCAACATTGTTAATACATAACATTTCTAACAAACACTGCCTAGAAACCAGTTTTATTTGTTATATATAGTATAAAAATATTCAATATAAGGGAGTGTAATTTTTTAAAAAAATCACACAATAGCTGGATTGTTAATACATAACATTTCTAACAAACACTGCCTAGAAACCAGATTTATTTGTTATATATAGTATAAAAATATTCAATATAAGGGAGTGTAATTTTTTAAAAAAAATCGATAACTGGATTAGGTTAGGTTATATTAACATCCCATTTGGAAGCAACACGAGGGCTATTTAGGGATGGATCTTGTAATTTTGAACAGCGGTCAGATGACGAGGACGACACTTAAGCTGGCACCCCCTCTCAAAACTTCGGCGCAACACCAACAGGAGGGCGTTTGGGCACTATGTATGATTTAGCGAGCAACAGGCTAAATCATACATAGATACGGTAATCATACACGGCAGATCTTCGGTGGAATCGGGTTTCGAGCCTGCGACCCTCCGGTCCCGAGGTCGAGACCTTGCCACCAGGCCACTACGGCTCCAATCAATAGCTGGAGGGGGACATAATAGAATGCCCCTTCTTTCCTAGAGTGGCTCCTACCAGGACTTAAAACTCCTGTCCAACATCGCTATCCTGTAGAATCTGCAAGTGCAAAAATCTCGAACTGCCTGAAAGGACAAATAAAATTCCACTAGAATTCCATTTTCTATAACATAAATTTCTTTATATAAAAACACTACTCAATTATCATGCATTATTATGAATAAAATATTCACTTAACAAGGTCTCTAACCAAGACTAATAATTAGAATTCTAAGTCATTAACAATAAAATTAACTTTATTGTGTCAAGTTGTGATAATTAAAATAGATCAAAATATTTTGATGCTCTAAATAAAATATTAGCTAAGATGCTTATCAGAAAAGCTTTCTATATTTTTTTTATACAAAAGAGTATCAAATTTTCATCTGGAAAATCTCTACATTATTAATAAAAATTAATAAGAAATATCTTCTTAAAATGGAATTTAAATTTGCAAATAAAAAATGTTATATAAAGTTACTGATTTATTTATAATATATACATTGTAATAATATATAATACAAGTGTTGTACCACTTTTGGCCATGCATGTGGCCAAAAGGGGTACAACACTTGTTCCACTTTTGGCCACATGATTTGTTATTATGTTTTTACTCATAAAATACTTTTAAGAATATCAGGATAAAATAAAAGTAACAAATTTAGTTTTGTTTAGATTTTACGTGGCAAAAATTCCAATTTAAATATAAGAAGTCAGGTGATATTTCCATCAAAAGATTTTGCTACTCTCCAACTTAAGTTTGAAATGCAATTAAAGACAATCAAAATGGAAAGCCTGCAGTAAAGATTAGCAAAGTTTATGGAATGCCTCATTCCACCTTTCATCGCATAATTACAGGGGAGGGCATCATTTTCCGGCTATGGTGGGCATGGTAATTCTCATGCAGTATTAAAGAATTGAGGTAAAGAATCAGTTGGAAGAATAGATTTTGGGAATTGCAAGAATGGTATTTTCAATTGTCAAAGACAAACTTCTTGATCCATTCAAAAGATATCCAGGCCAGTAAAATAGAATGTCAGTTTCGAAATGCAAGGCCAGGCAGAAAGTGATATAATCCTTTTATATAATAGCATCCTAGAATCAGTTATAAGGCAGAGATTTTAAATAAAACACAGGCAAATATCGTAGATGACAAACGCAGAACTTGGTTTAAGGCTGGGGACAGTGGCGGTTTTCCGCACAGGCGTTAGAGGCGGCCGCCTCGTGCTTCGAGAATCCAAGGGGGCCTCAAAATCTATGCAACATACGTCGCAGTGCTAAGCCGGTGTCGAATTTACGATATTGAAACCTTAATTCATTTCACAGAAAAGATTCTCCCTCTTCTCTTTAAAAAAATAAAGGAGTGAAAACAGTGGAACGAAGCCAGAGCCAGAGAAACCTGGCCCTGGAACGAAGCATTGGGAAGAAATAAGCCTTGGGGATTTATTGCCGTCAAAGTTCGACCACCCGCATTTACCGATGTTTCTCCAAAACACCTCGAACAACCCTCCGACTATTGGAACAGGACACCTCTTCTGTGCAAGTCCAGCCGCAAGGACTCGTTTAGATTTTTTATTGGTATCGGAAGTGACCGGAAAGACTGAAGGGATTGCATCCCTTTGTGTGAAAAGGGTGCAGTTCTTTTGAGAGATGGCTATAAGACATGTTTTTTTTTGTAATTTCATTTTACTGTCATAAAGCTGACAAGCAAGGGAATTCGCCTATCTTTAAAAGAAACGGTTTGCCTGTCAGGAACTGTTACTAGAGAGGAAGGGGGAAATAAATCTTGCCCCTTGAAGAAACCAATTGGCATCATTGAAAAGGCGACACTCACGCTTTTCTTTAAGCGTTTTGGGGGGCGTTTATATAGTCATGTTTACAACGTTTTAGTTTAGGGGCCTCAGTCTTATTAGTCTTTCTTTCGTGGAAAATAATTGGAGAGAAAAGTTGTGCTTCTCTGTTTTAAGTTAGAAGAAAGTAGGACGTGCGTAACGCATCTTGTAAAGAAAAGGAAAAATTCTTCTTTCTTTCTCAGAGAGACCTTATAGTGTCTTGAGATGGAAGTGGTCAAAAGATCCATGTTCGACTACCAAATATAAAAGCAATATCAACACAAAAGCAGGCGAGTACCTACATTTCTATTTATAACTTAAAAATTGAAAGAATAAAAATATAATTTGTATGTAATTCCAGATACTTTTGTAGATGTTAACCACTCGTATGCCGCGTTGGTTGAAAAGTAACTACAGTAAGGAGAATAGTAAAATAATTCTGTCATAAAACATTAAAATATTTATCTCATTCGCAGCGATCAAAATGCAAAAATGCATTAAATTTAATGTGAATGCTGCCATTTATTTAAACACTAAATAATTTTTATTCAGTGTATGTTTATTATCACTAAAACTCGTTTCGGGATTGCCACGATATATCATCAGCATTACACGACGTTGCAATTATAAAGTGATGATTTTAATTCATAATTAGGGAAAATGGCCTTTTTTTAAGTTTTTAATTCTTTTTCTTAACAAAGGTAAAAATGAATACTGTAACCTAAAAGCCCTTTTTAGCGCATTTCGTAAATCGCTAAGAAATTTTAATTCGGACGTAGAGAGTAAGTAAGAATTTTCAATTTTTTTTTTAGTAAGAAAGAAATTTTAGGAAATTAAATATTTTATAATCCATTGCATCTCGAATCTTCTATACTGCTTATGTCAATTCGAATCTCTTTAACATGAAATTATTGAAATTGATTTAATTACCGAACTTCTACACAAGATTTGTATGTCTTTGTTTGTGTTCTATGGCTCTATTCTATGGATTCAGAATATGTTTTACTGCATTTCATTGGGTATTTCTTTAATTTATTTCAAATCATTTCATGCATAGTTTTATTTCTAAATGCATTTAAATCTTGAGGAAGTAAATGATTTCGTAAATTATGTTATTAAATAAAGTTGATTTTTAAATTATAAAAAAGTTAAAGCACTTGTATACACATTTATAAAATTTGTCTTAAGATAAGTTATATTTTCTCGCGATTACAACCTGTATTTTATGATTCATTATTATAAAAAATATGTTAATTTATATTATATTAATTTTTATTATAAATATAATAAATAATGAAGAAATAAAATAAAAATTATTAAGAAATAAAGATTGAACAAAGTAACGGATTAAAGATTTCTCAAGGCGTCACTCAACCTGAGTGGATTCAAAATAAAAGGTAACAGGAATGCTTTTCTGCTTTACGCAAAGAAGCACTGCCAATAACAATATTCTAAATGGCTTTCAATTTTTTTTTATGGTAAATTAGAAGAAAAGGCATTTGAAACTTGCGTAACAAACTTAAACACAAAATATGCTGATGATATCGAAGCACATTATTTCAAGGACCAAGTGAAACATTTTATTAAATACACAAAAAATAAAAAAGTAACAAATCCAATGGATATGTACAAATTGATTAAATATGGTCTACAATCAACATTTCCCAACGTGGAAGCAATTTTAAAATTTTTTCTCACTCTACCAATTTGTAATGCAAGCGGAGAGAGATCGTTTTCAGTTCTGAAACGCGTCAAAAACTATTTGCGGAATAGTATGAGCCAACCGCATTTAAATGAACTGTCGCTTTTATTTATTGAAAATGATGTAGTACAGGAATTCGATTATGAAAAAATTATAGACAAATTCTCAAAATTAAAAGCAAGAAAAGTGACTTTTTAGTAATTTTATGTCTTTCCACAACTGTTTCTGTGTTCATAAAATTTTACTCCGAATTTCAAAAGTAGCATTTCATTGCTGCTACTAATATATCTGATATAATATTTATTTTTGTATCTTCTTTTGTATCTAAAGTTTAATTTCATTTTTTGTTACCCTTTAGCACTGTAATTTGTTTCATTACCATTGAAGAATGTTTATTTAATTATATTTTTTTATATCAGAAAACGTGTGAATAAACTGAATAAGTAAACAAATTTTTCATGGTACACTTTTGATTAGTCATATTATATATAAAATATATTGCTTATATTCAGTTTATGGTAAAATTCATTATATTTCATGAAGAGAAATTGATGATTTATGAGATCATTTACCATTTTATAAATGAATAAGTTAAGTGAATTTAAATTTAAGTGAAAAAAAAAACAAAAATTATATTTATTAAAAACAATTTTGAAACTTGGTTCCTGTTAAATATAAAATTTGAATACTTGGATACAGCGATGTGTTACCCACTAGACAGAATCAAAGGCCTAAAGATCTCACTGTCACTTAATTATTTTAAATTTCAAACCAAAAAATCTCTGTTTTGAATAAAAAAAGATATATATATATATATATATATATATATAGCAAAAAATAATAGAAAAATATTATATATAATTATATCATATAAATTATTAAAAATATTAAATTATATAAATATATAATTCAAATTGGATAACGAAGACCAAAAATTAAAAGCATAAATAAGTTATTTTACATTACAATTTTATCATCAATAAAGTTTTCTTGGGAGGGGGCCTCAAAATAATTTTGCGCCTGGGGCCTCATATCGTCAAAATCCGCCACTGGCTGGGGAACTATCTAATGGTTTTCTCCAAGAGAATGTGCAATGGAGAAGTGTTAAGGGGGTATCCCACTTGCTGATATTTCGTCATCATGGGAGAGCAAACACACTTCTCGGACGTTGGAACCGGTTTTATTAGCACGCAAAGCGAAGATGGATCTTTTTCGTTTTGCTTGAAAGCTCCCATCGAAGTCCATGAGCATGAATAACTGAACCAATCAGGTTTGACTCGCCAGTGACATCACTGAGAACTTAGACGCGATTTTCGGGCAACACAGACGCCATTTCATACCTTGTTAACGCCATCACCATGGATGCCAAAAAGTATGTTTGGACTGCAGAAGAAGAGTCGGCATTGATTGATTTTATTCAAGAAACGCCCGCTCTTTGGAATCCTATGAATATTAATTATTCTAAAAAGACTCCTAAAAAGTTATTGTACGAAAGCGTTTGCTAGGAAATGGTGAGAAGATGGCCTGAAGACGCCAATGCAATTTTTTTATCTTAATTTTTTATTGGAATAAGGTAGATGCTCCAGTTTTTGCCACATTAAGAGAAAATTTTGAATTGGAATTTTCACAGTGGATGACTGGCTCAAGTTTTTTAAGTTGTACTGACTCTATTCTTTAGTAAATTTTATTGCCCGTTAATTAAAAAAATCTTTCTCTGCAAAAAAATTATATTTTGAGTTATGATTTTTTAAATAATATATCTTAATTTGTACCAGTTTTGGCCACCTAAATATACAATATAACAGGCATTTTACTGAATATTAAGCAAAAATAAAGCATTTTCATGCATTATATATTTTATTATATTTTCCTTCTTTATAAGTCAGTTTTTCGATGCATATAAAATAATTGAATATCAAATTTCTTACTTTTTAATCAATTTGTTGTCAAAGTTTTACATTATTTGTTTGAGATTTTTCTTGTTTATATTTCATAAACATTCAGTAAATTTCTAATTCTTATATTATAGCTATATTAAGCAAAAATTAAATAAAATAGTATGATTCTTGGAAAAAATTAATGCACATATTAGTTTGTATCTATAGATATTATACATAAATTAAGTCTTAAATGATATAAAATTTATTAAAAAAGAGGCTAGGACTGCCCCATAAAAGCATTTCCACAGATGACCAATCTTTTTGTAAATGTCCAAGATATTATGATGAGTCTTCCAGAAGCTACATTTTCACGAAAAAACAGGAGACTTTCAGTGACACAGAAATCTTTTGGTATGTAATTTGACAAGTTTAATATTCATTAATCTTTCATTATAAGTATGCATTGAAGCCATGAATAAACAAATATGATGCATTCTATGTTTTATGCTATTAAAAAATGTACTACATTAACATATATTTTCAATTTATTTTTGGCAGTGGACCATTGTACCCTACAATGGTCCACTTTGTTGTTACTTAAAAATAAATATTAAAAAAAGTATAGATAATTAATAGATTTAGAGTGAGTGTAATATAAATCTTAATATGTAAGAATATCTATGCATTTTTTTTCAAGCGAAAAAATAATAATAATAATAAATAAATAAACAGTTCTTTGAGAATAAACATTCAAAATTCTTTAAATGCAAAGTAGTAAAGCTTCATTGTACCCTGGTTTCCCCTATACATGACGTATACACTTGTATAAAATTTTTCAAAGGGCTGAATTTATATGCAAATACTTAAAGCATCCCTTTAGGAAATAAAAAAACCTCATAAGTCCTAAAGATAATTAATTTTAGAATTAACAGTTATTTCTGAGAGTCTGACGATGAAAGATTGAAACACTTGTGAGAACTTGATACATGTTCATGCATTTAATTTTCTTACAAGTTGCATGTTAAGGAAAAATGAACTAATCATATTGTAAATTACTAAAGAAGAGTTTGTTTAAGGTGTAGGAATGCATCTTAATGGTTCATATCAAATCAGTGGCCAATTTCTGGACAAATAGATGCGTTTTGTCCAAAACTGGAACAGTTTCTAAAAGTGGAGCATCTACCCTTTATGTTTTTATTTAATATGTATACATTTCTTTATGGATTTTTTTTGCCCTTTAATTATGTTGATAAATTATATAAATAAAGCTGAAACACCAATTTTTTAGTATGCTGTAGAAATCAAAACAATTGAAAATATTTTTTTGGAATTTTGTTTGCAAATACTATGTGTCGTCTGCACATTCACGATAATTAGTTCTCGACCGTTTTTAATTTTTTAGAAAGTTTCAGACGGTGAGAGGATTTTTGTGAATTATAATATTTTATATATCTCATTTTTACATTAAAGATTTTTCTTCTTTTTTGCTCCTTCTGTTTTAAAATCACCCCCATCATCCATCACCACTAAAGCTGCCTCAGCGTAAACCAAAGTATTGGTATCCATGAAGACAAAAGCAACAGCAACAAACGGCAAGTGCGAAGTCCAACGCGGAAATGAAAGGACAGCGATAATACAAACGTCCCCTCCCCCCCAAAAAAACTATTTGCATCGCCTGAAAGGCAATTAAACATTGCAACTGTCATCCCTTTTTGGGGGGTTGTCAGATAGTAAAGAAGGTGCGTCAATCCTCCTACACTCAAGGACACATTGAAGGAGAAACCGTCCATCGAAACCGTTGTCCCTTGATGGCAAAAAATTCTGCAGTGAGATACGAGCTTTAGGGACACTGATGACACCGGCAGGGCCACTGATGACATATCTAGATGTCATAAGCTTCCATATAGAAAAAGACATTATCGACATCGATCCAGTGTTTGGAGTTGGGGGAATGGTCCTCTGATTTTGCCAATTATTTTAAATATGTAGATATGCATTTATAGGTTTAGAAATAAATTCAAAATTATTTTCACTTGTTTCGGCTATTATTTTATGAGATTTAGATAATAATCTGCAAATGATTTTTCCAATATCAGTGCGGTACACTTCATTTGCTATGAGATTTATGTTCATAATTCTTCTTTTTCTATTATTGCTTGTCTTTCCGTCTGACAATTCTTACTATGCAAATAGCTAATTATTCCAAATAATTAATTATTATAATTGAATTGGCTAATTAATACTTAATTACATTTAATTAACTTTAAAATTAATTGTTGTGTGCTATTTTCAAGTTACCTCAATTAGAGAAATTTTGCTTACCCCCTCTTCCCCGTCGGAGATATCTTGCCTCCCCGTCGGAAAAGTTTTGAATACATGTGGAAGAAGAGAAATATCTTAAGTCAATATCACCAAGTTTCAAAATGGTTTGGTTATAGAATTCTTTTACCCACGCATTTAACTTTGCACTAACTAACAAATTCAAAAAAGTAAAAGCTAGAATCTTTATTCCTGTAACTTTAAATTGCTGTTGGTCTTTAATTATAATTATTATGAGGAGTAATATTTTTTTGTAATAAGCCATATGAGAATACCTCACCTTTAATAAGGCTGTGATAATTAGCTTAATTCTGATAGCCACTAGCAGATTGTTTTCCCACTTCATGCAAAATAAATATATGATTTTAACTGTGTTGTATATGTTGGTTACTATTTGTTTTGCATTTATGAAACAAAACAAGAACAAAAAACCCAAAGAGAGAATTATCAAACAAAAAACTATTAAATAACATTGTAATTAGAGGGCACATAATGCACCCAAAAAACATGATGATGGCGAGTCAATGCCTAATGATTTTTTTGTTTTTAATCCAATATTTAATTGGATTTTTGTACATATATTTATCTAAAGTAGGAACTCAATCTGTTGTATTAAGTGTTTTTGCTGGTTATTCTTCCGAAGGCTTTCAATTCTCTTAGGACTTTTCGGGTCACGAGGGGCCAAGTTTTTGGACGAAAGTCAGGTCCCTTTCAGAAGAAAATCCCAGTTATGAATCCCTATCTGCAGGTCGGATTTCTTTTTTTTCTTTTGCTTTTTTCTAAGGGTCTTCAGGAATTAAAGGATTGCTTAGTTGTTCACTGCTTTTAAAAATTAAGTTAACAGTAACTGTGGATTTCAATGCAGTTACATTTAGAACTTTAGTGTTTGAATAAATAACCGCAGGTTTCAAATTAAAAAAATTAATGTGAATGCTCTTTTTTTGGTATTACAGTAGTTGCCGCTTTTAGTGACCACAGATATAATGATCACTCAATCTCCAATACTTTTTAGCTTGGCTGATATAGAACAAGGAACATATGAAGCAAATCTGAACACGCAGATAAATTTTATCAAATAAAAAAAAAGTGTTGTTTAGAATTCCGTATCGTAACATACAGTTACAGTATTTCCTATTGAAAGATCTCACCTAAAACTTTTAAGACACTTAAACGGTTTTCATTCCATGCAGATAAGTTTTAACGTGGCACGAGTTGCGATGCTTTAGGATATTGAAGTGAAAACTACCATGAGTGGGATATGCGGAACAAAACAGTAACGTAATACAACATTCGTGTTACATGACACGGACCGTTACAGTCATTAGGATCGTTCACGTATACAAGGAACAGAACAGGTGCAAGGCAACGAAACGAATGCGAGTTACATGCGTATCGAAATTTTAAGTTTAAAATTACTTTGTTAAGGGAACCATGAATGTCAAATTATGCTTAAAAGATTCAGTTGAAATTGTATTCCCGGCGAACAAGCTGGTCGCCGAATGCGGCTAGTATTCAATAAATGCTAGATTCTCACTCAATCAATGGATCACCGTAAAACCGACTCCTCTATTTACTGCCCAACTTATGGGAAAAATCGATACCTTTTGACCCATAAGATAAAATATTGTTCGGAAAAAACGACGCACTTTCTTAAGCCATAGTTTGCAATTTGGATTTGGAGTCAAAGGTACAACACCAACCAACGTACCAACAGTTTATTTAATTATTAGGCCTCATATTCAGTGTAAAACCAATGTGCTTTTATTATATGTTTCCGTACATTTCGAAATAAGGAATTCATTGATTTTTTTCTTTTAAATTTGGACTATTAATTTTAGACAAAAAAAAAAAAAAAGTGTAAATCGGACAACTAAAGTTGGACGGCAGGATTACTTGAACTTTTTCGTCCTCTTCTCGGGTTGAAAAACTTTGAGGCGCAAATCTAGTCAGTAAAGTTTTGCAACAATACAAAAGCTAGAAAAATAAATTTTTAAAAAATATTAATTAATGACAGTTAACAATCTTTTAGTGAGTTTCCTTTTTACTTAGCAAATTTTAATGGAATCTTTTTCAATCAGGATGGGTTTTTTTATATTTTTGTTGAATTATCTGAAAGTAATTTCTGCATGTGTTTTCATGACTCCACTATTTTTCTGGGCGACACAGCATTGGGATCATGATTCTAGTTTAAGAAGCCTTGCTATATTTTGATCATGAAGAAAGTAGATACTTTAAAGTAATTTACAGAAAAAATCTCAATATATTTAAACGAAAAGGTAACAGACGAATAATTATTTATAGTCTACTGCTGTAATCATTGAGTTCTATTAATTCAAACGATAGATCGTTATGATACATCACCTTGGGAAATTGATACGTTGGTGTGGCATGGAAGTTGGGGACTGGTTCAGGTCTCGACTTCGTCATCTGACCACGGTTCAGAATTGCAAGGTTTGTCCCCAAAAGTCCCTCCCCCTCTCGGATAGCTTCAAAACGTTTGATGTTAATAAAACTAAATTACACTAAACCTGGGACGTGACAGCACATAGATATAAGAAATTTATGAACATAATAAAGCAGCTAATGTTTACTCTGATTTAAACGTCGAAAGGATACATATTAAACCATAAAGTATGATCTCAGCAGTAGGTTTTAACTTCATCGTAATCTTGATTTACAGCATTTGAATTAAAAATAACTTGTAGACGAATGACATATTTTCAACATTTAGATGATGCATCAAATTTCCAAATTTTCCAGTATTCCTCGATATTCCAGTATAACTCGAAAGTGAATCTGCTACTATCAACACCTCGACACCACACCATTTTTGTTCCTGAAACTCACTATTTTGGATTTAATGAATAAATTTAATGAGTTAAAAATCTGCTCTTGTGAACATAAATATCTCAGTTAGCACATAAAGAAGGTTTAAAATTCAAATTCTATTTTAAACTTTTGTTTTCATCTACTGAAACCTTCTGTAATAGCTTTACCTAAGAAGCTTTATATACCTTAATTTTTTCAGCAAAAGGATGGCGATTACAGAGATCATTTACGTAAAGAATTTGACATATAACTGTCATTTGCATCATTATATGTCAAATAAAAATATAAAATAGATGATTCAAATAAATCTTAAATGCAATAAATCTAACAGATTTACCTAAGAAGCCTTATATGTTTTATTTTCTTAAGCAAAATATAAATGGCGACAATAGCCGTCATTTATACAAAGAATTTAACATACAACTGCCGTTTGCATCAATTTATTTCAAATAAAAATATAAAATAGACGATTCAAATAAATCTTAAATGCAATAAATCTAGCAGCTTTTCCTAAGAAGCCTTATATGTTTTATTTTCTTCAGCAAAATATAGATGGCGACAATAGCCGTCATTTATACAAAGAATTTAACACACAACTGCCGTTTGCATCAATTTATTTCAAATAAAAATATATAATTGACGATTCAAATAAATCTTAAATGGTAATAAATCTAACAGCTTTTCCTAAGAGGCCTTATATGTTTTATTTTCTTCAGCAAAATATAGATGGCGACAATAGCCGTCATTTATACAAAGAATTTAATACACTACTGCCGTTTGCATCAATTTATTTCAAATAAAAACATAAAATAGACGATTCAAATAAATCTTAAATGCAATAAATCTAGCAGCTTTTCCTAAGAAGCCTTATATGTTTTATTTTCTTCAGCAAAATATAGATGGCGACAATA
>BGPR01003994.1:22530-109484 GCA_013235015.1 Araneus ventricosus
ATGGCGACAATAGCCGTCATTTATACAAAGAATTTAACACACAACTGCCGTTTGCATCAATTTATTTCAAATAAAAATATATAATTGACGATTCAAATAATTTTAAATCATTATCGTGATTTTTGGCGAAAGGCCACATTTGCTTTTCCACCAATCATAACGAAACTAGCTGCCCATTCAATACAAGGATGCCAATTAAATTCTGCGGCTAACTGTTCTCACGTCAGGTTATTCCACTCGACCGTTACCAAAAGTAGGAAGAGCAGTTTGTGACACAACACTGATTTAGAAAGTCCGTTCATTAGTCCCGCGGGATTAATGAAGTCACTTTTCCGCAAACTAAATGTAAAGCAAAAAGAAGAGACTGCTTTGATTCAGTTTTATGTTTTCGATAGATATCCTCCACAATAAACTGGATTTTTAATCTACCGAATATCGTACTAACAATATTGTATCATATGTAACAATATTTCCGAGAGACTCAATTTTTAAAAACATTATAAATGTGATTTTTTAAAAATAGAAATATCAGTTTTATCCATACAAATCGAGGCAGAGTCAGAATCCAGAACTGCCCCGACTAAATCCGACCTGCCATGTGGCTTAAAGTAAAACAAATAAAATGTGTAAATATCGCATAATATTATCAAATGCAGAATTTATAATATTACTTTCAACATATTATACAATGTTGCTAAACGTGTAATTTCAAATACTGTTTCAAATGTATTGTATAACATTATAAAAGGTGCCAAACTCTAAAAGTGACCCAATAGCTAATTTCTAAATAAAAATTTCTAAAAGTTTGAATTTCATAATTTTAAACCAATTAGTGGCCGTGCCGAGCAAGCTCTGCGCGTTGATTGGAGGATCTTTCTCGAGGCGGCCAGCGATAATCAAAGCTTCATAACTCGGTCAGTTTTAGTCACAGAAGAATGGACATTTTTCGTTTAAAATAATAGTGTGCCAAAAATATTTTGCTAAATATGATTAATAGGACCGGAAGGCTATTTAAAAATTCAGACTTCGTATTTTTTTCAGCAATATATACTGTATGATCAAAAGTATCCGGACACTTTCGGATTTTCACAAATTTTAGAATTTCTACGGAAAGGCTAGACCAACTCCCTTTGAACTTAGACCATGTAAAGAATAGACTTTAAATCACATTTTACAATGATGATTAGGTCACGAAGGCATTTAGGGGGTCGACCAGAAATTGATGAAGAAGAAAAAAATCTGGGCTCACCCCGTACCGCAGGAAGCTTATAATCAGTGGCGAATCCAGGATTTTGATATGGGAGGGGCTGAGGTCATAAAAATTTTGTATCGCCGTGACCTCATGCTTTACGTAAGTCAGAACACTTTAACTTTACTCACCTCACAATAAGAATCACAAAGGACACTACAATACTTTCGATAATTTAATAAAAACACAATGAAATAACCAAAAATGTTTTCGACCGCGTTAACACTACGAATATGAGTGGAATGACTACAAAAGCGGGAAAATTTTCGATCCTGTCAAGCCAAAAAGCAATGTTGCCACGTTTTATTTAAAAAGAGAGAGAGATTGAGAACAAACTGCTTACAATGATTTACAAGTGCCATCTGCTTAATATGTACATTGCTTACATGCGTTCTCGTACAAATAGAAAGAATATTCTGGACGATATAAAGGTTTTCTTAAAAAATTCCAAATTTTCCCTCATGTTTTTTGTTTCTAACAGCAGAGTTTTCTATTAAATTATACGAAATTTACTGAAAAATTCGCAATACGCTAGAAAAGCATCTTGTATAAGTTTAAAATAAATACTTTGAATATAAGAGGAAATATGAGGATTTGTAGTAAATAATTTTTTACTGCGAATGCGCGAAACATAGAGTAATTTTTCTTTTACAAATTCAAAGCCTGTTATATAGGGCAACTTAAATAAAAAAAAATTCAGTTGAATGCAATTAATATTTAGAAAGATATCGGCTTTGCAATAAGCAGAATTTCCTCTTCTCTCTAAGAGAAACGAAACAATGAGGGGTTTTATACAAATTGATGTTTTATAAACTTTAATCTTCGGATAGTAATCGTCGAACTGCAATTTAAACTATGAATTTTATTTATAAGTATGCCGGTATTCAGCATATTCAATATTTATTAAATTCCATGAAATTATTTCAAAATTTAAGTTTAAAACACATCAATTTGTATAAATACCCTCATTATTTCGTTTCTCTTAGAGAGAAGAAGAAATTCTGCTTATTGCAAAGCCGATATCTTTCTAAATATTAATGGAATTCAATTGGATTTTTTTTATATAAGTTGTCCCATATAGCTGGCTTTGATTTTGTGAAAGAAAAAATACGCTATGTTTCGCGCATTCGCAGTAAAAAATATTTACTACAAATTCTCATATTTCCTCTAATATTCAAATAATTTATTTCAAAATTTTACACAATGCTTTCCTAACGTATTGTCGCTTTTTCAGAAAATTCGTATAATTTGGTGGAAAACCCTGCATGGTATAATCAAAAAACATGAGGGAAAATTTGGGATTTTTTAAGAAAACCTTTATCGTCCAGAATATTCTTTCTATTTTTACGAAAACGCATGTAAACAATGTACATATTAAGCAGAACCATTGATGACATTTGTAAATCATTATCTGCTTTCTGCGGAACGGGATAAGCCCAGGTTTTTTCTTCTTCATCAATTTCTGGCCGGCAGGATGCATACAGGTCTAGAGGTTCGCACGATTCATAAGTTAAAGTAGAAATGATTTTATTACCAAATTAACACGTTCACGGCGTCGGGTCACACTTGAAAAATACAGATTTCAGAACCGGCGTTAATGTGATAATAAGCGCCATGAAAAAGAGACTGAAGTACCTACTACCGGATATATTACTAGCTAATATATCCGACGTTGCTCGGGATAAAAATATCTTTAATTCTACTTATAAGTGAAACTGTTTTTCGATACAGCCTCTTTCATTCGCCCTCTCCCGTATCGTCTGACCCATCGGCCAGCAGTTAAATTTCTCCCATACTTTGAGCCATCTGGGGCTCTACCACGATCCTACCGAAAACCATTCTGTTGTGAGAAAATTCCCGTTCTCCCACTCGTGACGTCACATTTCGCAAAGTCATCTAAATACTCCACGAAAAGGTCACGACTATTTTCTTGCAGAATTTTTCGGTACGAATAGTTGCCGGTAGGATCGTGGTAGAGCCTCTGGTACGAGTCTAGAAACTCTTGGGATCCCATTTTTCCCTCAACATCATTGCTACGGAGACAACAGAAGCTCCTTCATATCATGGTTTTTATTGCCCTCACCCAAATTATCATTCGTTTCTTTTGGGTGTCTGTGTCCTGACCGGAAAAACGGCGCCTGGTTTTCCTTTGTTCCTTCTTTTTCTCTTTAAATTCTCTCTCGTCGCTTGGGAACCAGACTCAATAACCGTGAATAACTTTACATACTCATTAGATAAATTTAAAACTTTGTGAAAATTAAACATCGCTTAGAAAGAGTAATTAACAATCGTCATTGGATTGCTGTGCAAACATATTAAAAGGTCTGCATGCTACGAAATAAAAGTTGGAGGGAAAATTCTGCCTTTCTGTTAATATCCAAAGGAAGCAATATTTTTTTATAACTATAACTAGGTCAAAAACACATGAGTGAAGGAAGCATTTGGTGAAACAATATTTTGGTTTGGATTTAATTGTACAACAATTGAAAGCATTGTTACAATTGCGTTTAAAATGAATTTTGACATGTTTATTAAAATTAGAGAAAAAGATGGAACGACAATTGGTATCATTAAAAAGATAATTTTTTGCTCTTTATGATGGTATATAAATAATTTTCGTGCGATAAATATTTCAGAAGTTATTCGCAAAAACGCCTAAAATTGTCTTAATTTTCGTTATTTAACTAAGCACCTTATGAATTTACTAATTTTGAAAGTTTAAAACAGTTGATCTAGACCAGATAGTAACCCAGAGCAGTTCATGTGACAGACGAACAAAGAGACACTTGTTTTTTCTGTTTTACATTATAGATATATACAGACAGTTAGATTGATTAAATTTTTGATAGTAAAAATGCGACAAGGTCGAATAAATTTGTTGAATTTGCCCTTAAACTTTCGAACTAGTATTGTAGATTTCTATATGAGACAGAAAGTGAAAGATTGAAAGCTGTTTAAGAAAATTCACCATTTTTTCGACATTTAACACCGACTGAAATCTCCTCGGATATGCTTTATAAGTTTTATTTATAAATTTCTCTTAGGACAGACGGTTAATAATTTTTTCCCAAAATTTCTGAATTTTCAGTAGATTCCCAGCAACGCTGGATATATGAGCTATAGCCATTCAATAAAGACGGAAGAAAATATTTTGAAAACATTGGTATGGAGATAAGGTATGAAAGTAAAAGCCAAACATTAAAAACTCATAAAAAAAGCAAATTAAAGGCCTACGGAAATTAAGCAATTTGTTAATCAAATTCCATACTTCTAACAACTAGAGGAAAACAGCCGGTGATTCCGTTATGGCGACAGGCAGAAGGAAATGTGACCGCTTCTGCAACAATAGAGTAATTCGTGTGTGAAGACCATAACCAGACTCCGGAATAAATGCTTTGTTTTCCGGCTGTCACCCCTTCTGCCCTTTCGTTTTTTCGGTTGGCTAATTGGAAATTTTCATCTGATGGGTGAGTTTCATGAACATTTCAAAATTGAGACTACAGCTCCATCGAAAGTTCGGACAGTTACAGTTAAGTTCATCACTTACAAGTGAGCTTGCCGATGCAGACCCGAGTATCTGTAGAAAAAAGTTGTTTGTTATAGATTTCGTAAAATTTTTGTAGACTCATAAAACTAAAATGAAAACATTAGCTGGTGATTCAGCTGACGAAAAGCTATCGGCGAACAAGGAGAGTAAAAAGATATTTATAGTTCCAGCAGCTTTTGGAGACCCGATAAAAGATGGTGACAAGAATACTTTTCCGTCCATGGACATCAAGCCTACATTTTTAATACCAGATTTTTACGAAAAAGGGGTAAGAAAATTATTTTTCAATATTTCTTAGCTGAAGTGAAATTCTGTTTGAGCGTATTTAGTTAAATATATTCAATTATCTCCTGTCAATTTGAGAAATTTGTCAATATTCGTATGAAGTATTTTCACAATACAATGCTTGAAAAAAGTATTCATTTTGTTCTTACAACCACTTGTGCAAATTCATCTGAAAATTACCAATCGATTTGATCTGATACATTAACATTTAGTTTAACTGATGGCAGCTAAGATAGCAACCGTAAAAAATCTGTAGTGTGCTTTTCTCGATTTTTTCGTATAAATTTTGCAAATTTTTAGCAAATAATCGCTTTTGAATTAGCTTAATTTTTGAGCTATTAATTGCCATAAATTTTATCTTACAATAAAGAGGAAATTTTAGTGGTGATCCAGCAACACAAACCAGCTTTGGTGAAATACAAGCCCAGTTAACGTATGTTATCTTCGGGCCTGGATCCGGCAGAAAAGGAAAGATTTTTTTAGAATATGTCACAAAATTATTTAGAAAAAAGCGTAAGGACATTGCTATTTTCTAATTCAAATGAAAGATTATTTTGTTTTTCTAATTTCACTTTGGTTAACTAACACCTTTGCAAAACTTGATAACAATGAAATCGAAAAGTTCCGATTTGCGCAATCTGTTTGAAAAAATTCTAATACAGACGGAGCTACAAAAATTGAACCGAAGCAGAAAGAAGAATATACTTTTAAGCACAACTAATTGGTTAAGCTATTAATTATATTTTGAAATTTTAGATCTGAGCATGTAGAAGTGAAATTTGAAAAAGCCAGTAGTAGTTGCAAAAAAGCTGTTTGCCAAAGGTGGATGTCCTCAATAAAGTATTAAAAGTTTATAAACTTAAAAGCAGAGTATATTTTTTTAAATTTAGATGTTTAAGGGGCATAAAACATTTAAGTTTGCTACAAGACCTCGTCAAAGATGGAAGAGAGATTTTTCCGTGTAAGTGAGCAAGTGTTGCTAGAATTTACTTGTTCATGTTGTGTACTGTCAGCTGTTGAAACTGCAGCCTGCGAAATCCATTGATCATGTTTTTCGACATATTGGCTACAGTTAAATAAGTAATGTTGAAAGTCGTATAGATTATTTAAAATTAAAATACATACATGTAATTTTTGACTTCAGAAAAAAATTAAACACTTTAAAATAACGATACATAATGCCACATGGAAGTTCGCATACCTTAGTATGATGACGTAGAACTTCGAATGTCTGCCTGCTTACAAGATTGTAACAGGAGTTTTAAAAGTTCATTGCGTATGCAATAAAGATTCATAATATCATGTACTGACAACACGTGCATGAACATTGTTCAGCAAATTTTATGAAAGTGTGAAATCCTTCATATGCCTCCTTCTACACAATTTTCATGATCAGAGTATTCTCTCCCTCCTCTTCATCATCATCTTTCTCCTTGCCCAGTACATATTGCATCAGTGGCGAATCCAGGGAGGGGGCTATCGGACTACAGCCCCCCCCCCCCAGAGCCAACCCAGAATTCTTGAATTTATTTAAAATCATTACAACTGTTTTTTCTTAATTTCCATCTTTTTTTAAAAAATAATTAAAACGTTTCAATATTGCTTTCTGGCTGTACAGGCTCGAAAATTTTCCTACTTCTGTAGTCTTTCCCCTTGTATTTGTAGTTTTGACGCGGTCGAAGATATTTTTTGGTTAGTTATTTCATTATAATTTTTATTAAATTATCGAAAATATTGTATTGTTCTTTATGATTCTTATTGTCAGTGAGTAAAGTCTGTAAAGTTAAACAGTTGTGGTTTACATAAGCCTTGAGGTTTGACATTCGTCACGACGATACAAAATTGTTATGCCCTCCCCCCCCCCCCCCCCGACCCGAATCCTAGATTCGCCACTGGGCTGCATCATTTCGTCGTCATCAAGAAAGAATTTTTTACATCCCCCCTAGCTGTCACCTGATCTTCACTTGCGCATTACATATATTTTTTTAATTTCATAAGCCTAAATTTCAGCTTTAAATGTATAAATTCAAAAGTGCAGTTATTTTGTTATTCTCGGTTAACTGGGTGCAGGCTGCGAAAGATTTTACAGTATTTGATAAAATTTCTTTTCATAACAGGTGCACTAAGCAGGATCCCTTTTTCCATGATTCTCTTTCACAATTTTGTAAACTAACACTCTTATATATTATTACTTTTGTTGGCTTTTGGCATAATCTCACAAAGAGAACATTGGAATTTGCCTTTTATTCTGCCAAGCTGCCAATTCAGTATAAAATTCTCTAGAGACTATTTGGTCTTTCATATCACATGAGATCATTTACAGAAATAAACTATTGTGAAAGCTAAATAGACATCGCATTCAGCGTGGATCTTTAAAAAGGATACAAAACTTGTGCTTCTGAACTGTATGGTTTATTTCTAAAACTCAAAAACTATGCAGTTAAAAAGCGAATGAACGTGCAAAGGGTTTCCCCATCGACATTTGAAACACTCTGAACCCTTTGTGTGAGTGGGTATATTACATACTCAGCTTTTTAACTATATTTTCATTTAATTGAACAAAATTAGATTTCGATATTTTTGTAAGTCATATCGTTTCTTTACCATCTTATATTTACTTGCAAACTGCATTTGTTGAATATAATATTATACAGAACAGAACGCCGTCCCTTACCCCCTTACCCGTGACCAGAACACAAATAATATTATAGAGAGATCAATGGCGAATCCAGGGGGGTGGCTAACCGGCTGCAGCCCCCCAGAGCTAGACCAGAATTTTTTATTTTATTTAAAATCACTGCAGCTGTTTTTTCTTAATTTCCCTTTAAAAAAGTTTAAAATATCTCGTCCTGGTTTTTGACTGGCTCGAAAGTTTTCCCACTTTTGTACTCATTCCACTCGTATTCGCAGCGTTGACACGGTCAAGAACGTGTTTTTGCTAGTTATTTCATTGTGTTTTTTGTTAAATTATAGAAGGTATTGTAGTGTTCTTTATGATTTTTATTGTCAGGTGAGTAAAGTCTATAAAGTTAAAGTGTTTTGGTTTACATAAGCCATAAGCTTCGCCATGACGATACAAAACTTTTTATCCCTCCGCCCCCCCCCCCCGACCCAAATCCTGGATTCGCCACTGAGAAAGATTATATTTCATGTATCAGAGCGTTACTTCTTTCAATAAAATTATTATCTTACAAAGATTTATTTTGAAAATATTCAATGTAAAATTTTGCCATGAATAAACTATTTAAAGATGAATAACTTTCAGTCTAGTTGTGTATTTTTTCAATACATTCAATGAATCCTTTTTTTCTAGCAAATTGGGCATTATTAACTTTCGTAGTTACTTCGATTTAACACTACAAGACAAATTTTAATGTTGTAGACTACATGCACTATTTATACGTATAATTTTTTTCCAAAGAAGTTGGAATTTGTTGACTGTTGTATCGCCATGCCATTTCCTATATTGAAGAAGCTCTAAATTATAACTCAAATTGCGTTAAAATTAAAACTGTATTAGTTCTGGTAGTGTAAAAAAACTAATCATCAGCATGCATACTTATTAGTAAATCGGGAGAATTTGTATTCTTATAGTTGGACAATCCAGCCTACTATGATCCCGCTGATGTCAGAAGAATGGCTAGAATGGACACCAAAAAGCAAAAATTCACTTCAAGATCCATTCCTGGCGAGTCGAACGGTGCGAAACTGACCAAGATCCCTGGCCTCAATATCTGGCGATTGGATTTCAGGAAACCTGCTTCGAAATCAGACAGATCTTCTTCACCATGGTATCGATTGACGACAACGTTAGCCATGTTAGCCATTCTGGCTTTGATCATCAGTGGTGTAGCTGTTATTGTCCATGCAGGTAAGTTTTTGCAAATTATTGGTAGCAATATGTTCTCGAATATGAGTCGAGTATCATCACTAGCCTATAAAGCTCAAAACTTTATATTATCCACATATTTTTGAAAGATCAATTTCCTCTTAAAGCATAAAATTTAAAAAAATCATGGACAGAAAATATTTAGCGGGCAGCATTTTGTTCCATGGGCTATCTCCTGGTTATCATAAATTAAAAGAAAACGCCAACACGAAAAGAATAATTTGAGCTTTAGAAATGTATGATAATTTCTGAAAAATAAAAAGAAGCATGCTTCGTTCAAAGAATTGAAAAGCATCGGAAAGTGAATGTTCTTTTCAGAAAAAATAGAATTTATGATATCAACCTGACAATTTTTGCAGTAATTAATTTATATTTAGAATATCATTGTAAGCTCGTGTAGCTGAACAGGGACCGACATTTGCCAAAGATATATTTGTAGATTGAATAATATGCTATATTAAAGAATCGTTTAGATGCAAAATAATTATATGTTAGTGAAGAAGTACTTATATTTGACTTTTTAACGCCAAATATGACGACGGAAGTTGCAAAAATTCATACTACAGCAGAACCTCGGGAATCCGAACCAATTGGGACTGACCTCTGTTCAGATTCCGGGAAATGTGGATTACCCGGAAAATTCGGTAAAATACTCTTGATATACCAGCTGTAGATTAAGAGTATTTTACTTTCCGCACTCTTTCACAGAGTACTGAGGGTATTCTGTGAAAGAGTGCATCGTCAAACAGGATTAATTCCTTAAAAGAAGATAAGCGATTTTGTTTCAAATAACTAAGATGCTGTATTCATTCTTAAATACCGATTCAAATGTTTCTTTTAAAATAGGAATAAACATTAGCTCTGTTTCCGATTCCTAATTGTTATTATCCTTTATTTTTTAATAAAACATTTTCAGAAAATTAAAAAAAAAAAGGATGTTCGGATTATCCGAAATTTCGGATACCTGGGGTTCGGATTCCCAAGATTCTACTGTACGCTGTTTACCCTTGCTATGCTATTGGTTTTAATCTCTTTCTAAATTTGACAGTCGTTAATGGAGACTACAAAGAAGCATGCCGAATTTTGAATTGCTAAATTAAAAGTTCTAGATTTGTGTACATGGCAAAAAGTATTTTAGGGGACACATTAAACAAAAATTCTTTTCGCTTTAATAAACCATATAATCAGAGCCGGATTTATACATTTCTATGCCCTATGCCAAAGCACCTTATTCTGCGCCCTCTCCTCTTGTGTACACACCGCAACTGTAGAGAGAGGTAACGCAAATGTGCCTCCAAATTATTTAATGTGTATGGATGTGTTTAAAAATAGTATTTTATATGGGTTTTTTTTCAAATGCTAAAATTTGTAAATATTTTATTGTAATTTCTTTAATATTTTCGCCCTCCGATTGTTGGGCCCTACGCCATGCCATAAGGTTGGCCCTATGAGAAATCTGGCTCTGGAACGGAATCTGGTGCGGAACGGCCAAATATGATTCTTGCGACGTTCACTTCCACCGCAGGGGCGGCGCTAGAGGGGGGCAAGAGGGGCAATTGCCCCCTGTCGGGGACCGCTTGAGCCCCCCCCCCCCCCCAGTCGACGAGAAATGAAGATCTTCGTCGGTAAAAATCTTCTTTACTGTTTCGGGAGATATGGAGAGCTGGGTATGAAGGAATCTAATATTTAAATCTCATGTTAAAGTTATTATATAGTAAAAAGTCCAGATAAGCTATTTGTGTCCAAATTTGACGTCTGATTAACGTTTAAGTCAACAGAATGACAGGCATCTGTTTCACTTTTCGTCCATTCGGCCTGTAGTGCGCTCCATATTTAACAGAATAACCGACAGGGCGGCAAGTGAATCAGATGTCGCAATTTGCCCACTGTTTTCGGTCGGTCGGCTAAGAGATCAACAAGACGGATTAAAATTTGTATGTTTTGTTACTTCCATTGACAATTTTGATCACTTGTCGATAGAATTATTAGGAAAAACTAAGGTATCTGTATTATACAAGAGTGTGGCGATGCACAGCGGTCACTCCTCTCAACGACCATTTTTGTTCGGCGCTGAATTTTTCGTACCATAGACATAATGTTAAAATAAAATCTATTAACGGCCACTCAAACCCCTCAGAGCGGTCCGGTTGGTCAAGCGTTCAACTTCAAATACATTCCTTCCGTCTCTCCGACCACGGACATTCTATTAAGAGAAAATGGAGGAAATAAAGAACAAAAAATTCATGCATTCAGAAACAACACCGGAAATCAGATCGAAATTAATGATTCCTTTCCCAATATGAAGAGAAAAGCGAATTTTTTTTAACATTCAAGCGTTCATTTTTGATTTTCTAGCGCTGATTCGAACTCTGACAAAAAAAAAAATCTACTTCTAAGGGTTGCGACCATCAGCGAATGAAACTTCCAGCTCAACGACGAAACAATTAGGGATAAATTTTTCCAATTAAAAAAATTGAAAAAGTGAACTACGAAAGAGCCAAAGATCCGAGCAGACACAAAATTTATATTTTTTCAAAAGAATATATATATAAAGAGAGAGAGAGAGAGAGAATTCCCTTTGCGGCTCGCAACCACTACTCTTTTCCAGTTTTAAAGATTGCATAAAGATTAATGGAACAGGATATAAAACGAAAAATATTATCAAAAATATATCAAATATTTTATACAACTTTGATTAAAAGCTTTCAGAAGCATAAATGTAGTATGATATCGCTCTAAATAAAGTTTACATCCCCTACAGTAGGTATTTTGCACTTTTTTGAAGAGCCGTATACACTGAAGCTGATCAAAAATCCTGTTTTAAACTTGCGCAATATACGTGGCATTCTGATTGGTTAGCTGTGCTTGCAAGGTTATCAGATGAATTGGCGAAATCGGTCCAGTTGTTGAGACTGGGGACTCAGTCAAGGTTTTACCCTATAGAGTATGTACAGTGAAGTAGAGTTTTTGCGATTTCTCTCGAAAACGAAGGATGGAGATGTGGAGGCGACTATTGACGATGTATCTAAGGGTCGTGAGCTTTCAAATAAAATAAAAATCGGCGAAATCGGCTCAGTAGTTGTGGGAACTCTCTCTTCAATTTCTAGGCAATCTTTGGAATCGGACGCAAATTTTCCAGCCTCAGACTTGACCGAACTCGCACCTTCGCCGTTTGTTTTCGGAAAATTAGCAGCGAAGTCACATAGGCACGCCGCCGACATCCGAGACAAATTTTTTCGCGGAAAAAATCGACGATAGCCGAAACAACGAAAACCAAGGTTTTACTGTATATTTAATAAATGTAGTGTTTAATACTAAAAACAATAATAAAATAATATAAAACGGCTAAACACTCTAGGAGTTTCTGAAGCAGGAAGGGTTTCACTTCACAATCACCACAAGCATTACCAAACAATAAAAGAGTTAGACTATCTTTCATAGGTTTATGTCCTGGTAGTGACTTTTCCTCCTGTGTAATGAATATCCTCTTTGCCGTTTTCTTCCAAAAGAAGCCAGTTTCATCACAGTTGAAGGCTTGTTGGGGGATGAATCCTTTAACTTCTAGGTAATCTTCGGAATCGGACGCAAAATTTTTTGCCTCAGACTTGACCGAACTCGCACCTTCGCCGTTTGTTTTCACAAAATTAGCAGCGAAGTCACATAGGCACACCGACGACATCCGAGACAAACGACGAAACCGAGACAAATTTTCGCGGAAAAAAATCGACGATAGTCGAAACAACGAAAACCAAGGTTTTACTGTATATTTAATAAATGTAGTGTACTAAAAACAATAATAAATTAATATAAAACGGCTAAACACTCTATGAGTTTCTGAAGCAGCATTACCAAACAATAAAAGAGTTCGACTATCTTTCATAGGTGTCCTAGTACTGCCTTTTCCTCCTGTGTAATGAATATCCCCTTTGCCGTTTTCTTCCAAAAGAGGTCAGTTTCATCACAGCTGAAGGCTTGTTGGGGGATGAATCCTTTAACTTCTAGGTAATCTTCGGAATCGGACGCAAATTTTTCTGCCTCAGACTTGACCGAACTCGCACCTTCGCCGTTTGTTTTCGCAAAATTAGCAGCGAAGTCACATAGGCACACCGACGACATCCGAGACAAACGACGAAACCGAGACAAATTTTCGCGGAAAAAATCGGCGATAGCCGAAACAACGAAAACCGAGGTTTTACTGTATTTTAGTTTGAGATCAACTTTTCCTTCCGTTCATCACTTAGAACTTCTAATTTCAATTTTTAAATTATTCGTTGTAGTTTTATTTTAACAGTATTATATGTAATTTTATCATAAGTTCGAATATCGTCTCTTAACAAGCAACACCAAGAAAATACTCAATTTTTCGCAACCCATAACGAACATTTCTGAATTTTTTTCACATCTGCTATGAACATCAGATCACTTGCTCCAAAGGCGCGAAAAAAAAAATTCAGAAATATTCGTTATGGGTTGCGAAAAATTCATTTGAATCTCCCTCTTTGAAATTTCAAAAAATTGAGATAGGTGGTGTTGCTTGTTAAGCGACGATATATTAGACCAAAAAAATTGTTCGATAGAAATCTTTTAGATTCTTATAAATTTTTCTATTTCCAGTCAAGGGAGGATTGATATTTGGTGTGCCTTGGTTTCCTTTTGAAAAAGAAAGTAAGTCTGATCGTCTGCATTATTTTATATTTCAATTTGTATATATTTTATACTCGTATTTTAATTTTTTTTGCTTTTATCTTGTTTATTGTTTTATATTCCTATTATGGTTTGCTTCTATTTTTTAAGATTAGGCACTGAAACATATCTAATCTTAAGAAAGATTTCACTGCTAATTTCACGAAATTGTTTTATTATAATACTTATCTAGGTTTTAAATTATCAGCTGTTTTACTCCCGTTATAATTGTATAAATATTCCGCATTATATCTACAAATATTGTAAATATAATATAAATATTTTTATATAAATCAAGTCAAGTAACATGCTGATGATAATTGACTTGCTGATGACGATTGCAAATCAGTAGTATCATTAGTTACCCGCACAGTCGGGTAAGATGACGAACTGAGATAACAATTTAATTCAACATCATATGCTATCAAAAAACTATTTAAAACTGTTGAGATCACATCGTGGTCATAACATATAGCACGTAGCAGAAAATAAACATAATCAGACTAAAGTAACAGCATAAAACAAATCAAATATTATCAATCAAAATTTTAGATTCAAACCTTAAAGAATGAAATCAATTGCAAAAATCGCATCGCCATGGGTTTGGATTTTGTCCCGGCCAGGACAGGTGGAATGGGTCCAGAGTTTGCACATAAAACATTGGAATCCCAATTCCGTTTTTCTTATGCATTCTTCATTATCGATGCCCTCTGGATCTAGATTTTTTTTCAGCGTCAATGTAAGGAAATTCAAACGAATGAGTTGAGTCTTTATATTTACATCATTAGAAGTCTAGGTGTCGCTTAGCTACTTTCTTCTCTTTTGTAAAATTTTTATCAGGTTTGTTGTGTTTAGTCTTAATACCTTCAGCCTTCCTCAACTGTCACAGTTTTCGTTTATCTTCTTTTTCCTCTTTCTCCTTTTTTAATGAGATGCTCATTTTCCCCTGGAGTGCCAGTGAGGTGCATAAAGGACAAGTGGCAGTCAGGTAGCACTACGAGCTCAAAAATTAGTGTAGAGGAGTTCGTCATCTTACCCTCTCCCCAATTCGTCATCTTACCCGATTTCACATTTTTTTATTTAAAAAACATTGAAGGATATCAGCCCATCAGAAAAAATTAAAATAATAAATACATCATTGAACACGTTTTGATTAGCTGTTTAAGAATATCACATATATAAATTAAAAATATTTACTCCGTGAACGCTATCCCTTACCAAGCAGCAAACAAAAGTTGCGTAGGAACAACTCAAAAATACAATACCGCGTACTACGAATCATACTAATAACGTGGTGGACACGGGTAGCTGGTCGCTATAGGTCTCTGATGATGCAGAATTGGGGTATTCATCTAGGGTAATTTTCGAAAAAAATCCACTTCATCATCTTACACTCTTCGTCGTCTTGCCCGACTTTCTCTTATATGTATACGTGTACATGCATCACATTAATATACTGAGTTTTTAGAAATTATTTTGGATTTTTACTCCAAGACAGTTTTAAATATTTTTAAAATGAAGTCACAATTGCACTTGAAAAAAAATTAGTCTCCATGAACATGGTGGAACACGGATTCGCATTATAGAATGCCTCAGAATCTTCCATACCTTCAACCCTGTAAATAGAAAAATTTGAGCTTTGATTTCCTGGTTATGGCCTTATTGCTGAGTGAAGAGGGGGCATCCAGAGACGAGCTAGTTATAAAAAGCTCATGCGTGGAACATCCTCCTAAAGATAACTTCAGAATTACACTTAGTATAAAAAGAATGCTTCTCAGTACTTCCTTTCTTCATACAGCGTCTCTATTAATAAGAAATAATGAATCCAAGTCCGAATGAAACTCTCGCAACAACATAAACACTCGAGCGTTCAACCAAGAACAGTGCAGAGTGGTTTCTCTTCATCACAGCTGACTTTCTTACGTTGAAACGCGGAAGTCACATCCGCAGAATCGATCTTAATGCTTCCTTTCTTCATAGACAGTCACTATTGCATGCAGAAAGTGACATATCCTTATCGAAAATCACTGAAAAATCACCCTTCAATTCATAGCGGAAAACTTCATTTCAGAAACTGATTTCTGCGTTTAACTAAGAATATTTTCCGTTCATTTAATTGAGCTATTTGTTCCAGATGAGGCTAATGGCGTGGATCGAGTGGCTGCTCATTTCAGAATAATGAATAGGCAGTTCGCCTCGGAATTAGAAGATCACTCATCAAAGGAACACATCCAGCTGGTAGCTGAGCTGAAGCATTCGGTAAGATTTCTTTCTTGAGTTCCAATTTTAATATCCGTTAATGCACGTTCTGCATTAGGGACTAAGCACGACACCAGATTGAATGTATGTTTTGTTACCCCTTATTAGCACAAGATGCTCTATAACATTTCTACGATATCTTCACGATATTGTACGGCATTCGGAATATCGAGAGACATCGTACAATATCTTGTGCTAATAGGGTCGTTACCATTGCGATCGGGCAGTTGAAGCTTCCTTTCCTTGCCTCCACAACTTTTACTTGTCAATAACTAGCAGGAGTATTCTCCTCTCTACTTCCTCGGATACTTACATAGTATCGCGCGTTTTATATTTTGCTTCCTAGAATAGTGAAGACAATCGAGTATAAGTTTTGGACCTCTTCCAGCTGAACAATTGTATTTGAAGTTTATATAGAATACAGGATTCCCACTTATATCCGTTACACCCCCCTTAACTTCCAAACGGTGACAGCTTAGGCCATAAAGTTGGTGTCTAGGTATAGTAAAAAGGCTATGCGCTACTCGATGAGACAACTTACAACGCCATCTATCGGCAAATTTTGGAATTAGCGGTCCTATCTCATAAACGGTGAAAGATACGAGAAAAAAGTAATTTAGAAAGTTGTAGAACACTCTATATTTAGTACAAAAAGTTTGTTTGGTGCGGAATTTTTAATGACAGGCACATTGGACCGTATTTTACGAGGGAACGTTAACGGAACAACGGTACTTGGAGCTTCTGCAGGATGTAATAACCGACTTTTTTGAGAATCTACCGTTGTATAACCATACGCCGAAATGTATGGTTCCAACATGACGGCGCCCTTCCGCGTAAGATTTCAAACGTTAAGCAGTACCTAATGGAGACATTCCAGAATCAAGTCATCGTGGTATGGTGGTTTCGTAGAGTGGCCCCGTGCTCACCTGATTTCCCCCATTAGACTTCTTCTTATGGGGAAACATAAAAGGGCAGGTGTATACGACCCCTCCGCCAACATTGCAGGATCTTCGACGACGCATTACTGATGCTTGTGCCTCCGTAACACCTGCCATGTTGCACAATGTGCAGCGAGAAATCTAATCTAGAGTAAAAATGTGTATAGTGGCTAACGGAGAGCATTTTGAACAATATAAATAAATTATCCAGAAGACAGGGACGTGTCTCAGTTTTTCTTCCACTCTTTATGACATGACAATTTTGAAATCGTGGCCAAACAAATGTTCATTTTTTGCATTCTGTTTTCAGTATTAATGTGCGCAAGGTATCTTTTCGTACTAAATCGAGAGTGCTCTACAACTTTCTAATTGACTTTTTTCTCGTATCTTTCACCGTTTGTGAAGTAGGACCACTAATTCCAAAATGTGCCGACAGATGGCGTTGTAAGTTGTGTCATCGAGTAGCGCATAGCATTTTTACTATACCTAGACACCAACTTTATGGCCTAAGATGTCACCGTTTAGAAGTTAACCCGGCGCGGCGCCACGGATATAAGTGGGAACCCTGCATACAATTACGGGGCCAAGATCACATATTAGATTTCATTTATCTTGTTTATTGCGTATTTGAATTATAGTAGTTACATACGTGGACTGACAAACAAACAGACGATCTATACGTTGATGCATTTAATCTAAAATCAGATCAGATCTACATTTCTGGTGTAAAGATCATATACTAAAATTCACTCCTGTAACTTGTTGCGTTTTCAGTTTTGGCTTTCACATACGTACAAATAAATATCGGCATACAATCAACCCGTTAGCCGATTTGGTTCAAAACTGGATACAGATCTACAATTCTACCCATAAAACCATATGCCAGATTTCATTTGCCAAGCTCTTTGCAATATGCTCGTGTGCATTGCACAAGGTTGTGCAGACAGACTTCCAGCAGACAGATTTCAGCCAAAATTTGACAGAAATATACACTTTTGATGCCGCGTACTAAGTTTCATCCGTGTAGTTCGTTGCGTTTTTAAGTTGTCGTGACCAGAGGCAGACAAACAGATATGATTCAAAAAATGATTGTTTCGGACTCAGGGAGGTCAAAAACGTGAAGATTCATCAAATCTCGAGATCGATTTTTTTTTTTTTTTTTTTGACGATTACAATACCTTCTCTGTTTTTGAATTATAGTACTTACAAACTTGGACGGACAAACAACAGACAATATACCCGTTGACTTCGTATACGAAAAAGTAAAAAAAAAGAATGCCTGTTGTTAGATGTATAAAAGTAGTTCAATATTCATTTTCCACAGATCCAGATATAATGGAGGGGAAACATGTCAATCTTGCGACACGCAACAAATGTTTTCGCGTCTATGCTCACTTGTCAATATGAAGGAAAAATTTTGATAAAAATGCTCTACCTTAAAGAAAGCATTAATTTTTTTAATGGTACATTATTATTGATAGAAAACCATAACCTTCGCAAATGACTGATCACCCGTCATGTTACATTTCTCCAGTTATTTTGCCCTGAATTTAATACGAAACAAGGTTTGAAGATTTTAAATCTTTCAAAGACGTAATTTTTTTTCATTTTCTCGATTTTATTGTTAAATTTTAAATCAGTACTTAATCATAAAAAAATGGAAGGAATCGGATGGGAATTCTTTTTGAAATCAAAATTTAATGAAGTTGGGCTATCGGAGGTTTGCATATATTTGCTGGCCTGGATGGCAACACTCATAAATTCGCGTTTCATTGTACTACGAAGCTCAAAAAATACGATTGTATAAGTATTCGACAAAGTCGTATACTTAGGAAGCTCAAAAATACGGTCTATTGTATAAGTATACGAGAAAGTCGTATACTTAGGCAGCTCAAAAAATACGGTGTATTGTATAAGTATACGAGAAAATCGAGGGGAGAACACTCTCGCTTATTCAGTCTCTATTTGTAAGAAAAATCCTACATTGGACTTTTTTCTGAACGAGGACCTTGTTAACTTTTGAGTTTGATGTGCTTGATGCAGTGTATTCTGTTTTGTAAACAGCGTCTATACTTTAGTATATACTTGTAGGAGCAAGATAGAGGTTGCTTCTTGATTTAAAAACGGTCAGCAATTTTCCAAGGGTAAAAATATACGCATCCGATAAAATAGGGAGAGCTCTAGCTTCAATTTTGTTCTATGCTTCCACTTAAAGATAACATAATGATTGTGCCACCTATACTTTGTGGAACAACGCGTTTTGGATTTTCATCCATAAAAAATGCTCTAAAAGTAACTAAAATTGCCTCCGCCATATTGAGAGATTATTACAGAAATTCGGGAGCTGCTATCAGGTTGACAACATCGAATAAATAACTTAGTGAATAATAAGATGGCGTTAGAAGTTTTTTTTCGAACAATAGTGATGCTCCCCTAAGAGAGAGGAGCAGAACTGTTTTACAATTACGGTCGTAAGTATTATCTGTCAAATGATATTGATTTTGTAAAGATGTAACAAATTCACAATCAAAACTAGGATGCATTTATACAATTAGGGAGTAATCTCTTATGGACTTTGGATTCATTTATCAGTATTATCGTAAATTTGTGTGATTTGCCTTGTAAAATTTAACTAAGACTACTTATAAGACTACTACTTATTGCTACTGCAGACTACTTATAATGCAATAATGTGTGGGGGGGGGGCGGTTATGGCTCAGTAAGCAAATTCACTTAGTATATCTTTTAATTTATGTTTAAGTAACACGTGGAGAAGTTTACACCTATAATATCAAAATGAAACAAAACATGAAAAGAAGAATTGTTTGTTGGCGACGCTTCGCGATTAGTCGCATGGCCTCTACTGAATGTTCGCAGCTTCAGAGGGCGTTGCCTCTGCTTTCAGACACAATCAGTTACAGCTAATATCACAAGAGCGACTACAATAATTGATTTAGGAAACATGCAGGAATAGAATTTTTTTTAAAAATATTTTGCAAAAACAGCTATGTATCAAAATTTTTATTTTGGTGTTAGTTCCCTGTTGCATAAATGCATCCTACTGGTCCATTTAAAAGTACATGGATAAAAAAGATGTGTATGTATTTATATGAGAATTAAATATAGCTGCAAGTAACTTTTAATATATGTTTTCAGCTGGACGTGCTCTTCATGGATAGTCCGTTGATAAACTTTTATAATTCCAGCGAAAATTTCGAATTCAGGTAAGTGCCATTCAGTAGTTCTTAATATAAATATAGAAAGAAAGCAAGGGGAATTAAAAAGGAATGTCTCTTTTGGTTAGAGTATAAAATGGTTCTATATGTGAAAGTAAAAGAAGGATTAAACTTAAAATTATAACTTTATTCCATTTAAGAAAATTTCGTTTATTTTTCTGATAGATTCTTGAGACTGAGTTGTTGGGAAAGCGATTTTGTGCTCATTAAAAATTTGCAATTATTGAATTAGCTTTATTATTCTACTGTTCCAGTTATATTAAACTTTTTAGTTACTCTGAAACTTCATTCAATCTCAAAAGTTGGAAAACGATTTTCTTTTAGCATAGAGCAGATGGATCAAAACTTTGCGAGTGATGAATGAAACGCATAAACCTACACCCGAAAACTGTCACATAATAGCCACAGAAACACGTAAAAAATGCCTAAAAGCAAACATAGACAAAAAAAAGCTGTTAATTTTCCGAGAACATTGACAAAGTTCTTGGTAAAATTTTATGTTACAAACTGATCTTAGTATCGACAGTCAATGATTTTTTTTCGATGAATAGGCTGCTGAACACTGGTTTTTTCAATTTATACATTTCTAAGTTCTCTTTTGATTAGAATTAAGATTCTGCGTCACACCAGCGGGTTGCCAAATTGCTGTTAGAGTATGTGCTTAAAAGTAATTTTTTTCTCATATTCCAAAAGATCATCAAAATCCCAGTAATAAAATGTCGAAAAATGTTTTCAAAAATGAATCGATAAATTTTTGAAATAATTGCATGCTGTTGTTCTTACACCCCAATGGACGAATCGCATCCGCTTCTAATCCAGAAGACATATTCTATGCTTAGTCGCTAACCTCACTACGAGATTCGTTGCTTATTTATGTTCTTGCTCATTTTCATTTTTGATTCACAGCAATGGCAGCGTGGTCGTTCGTTGTGTTATTCTCTTGAACCAACCCCTTACCGACGGAGCGCAAAAGATTGGATTCGCTTTTGTTCGAGCCTTAGAAGAAGGGAAAGGCATACTGCCTCCTGGAATGTTCTACATAGATGTGCATACAGTTCGTTTCGCAGGTATATAATTAAATGCCTACTTTCTCATGGACAACACTGGGTTGTATCCTCTAGTAACTATGGATAACTACAAAGTAATTAAAGAAATAGCATTTTCGCGTAATCGCTGTGTCTCGAACCAATGATATGCTTTCAATCTTGAGAGCAAAGCATTAATCTACAATGCAGAACTCTCTTTATCTTTTAACTGCATATTTGTAAATTTTTATAAATGAAAATAGAGAATATAGCAAAAATGATTTTGAAAGTATCGATTCAAATTTTAATTGAAATTTTTAAAAAATAATTATGGGATTAAAACTTTTACATTAAAATTTTTCTACTTCAAAACAAAAGTTAATTATTCTCTTACTTAATTATTAAATAATTCAAAATCAACTTTACTTGCTTGACTTAGAGTTTTGTTTGAGTGATAGTGCACTTTTCCTCAATCTGAGTGGAAAAAGTGACCTTGTGGAAACCTGGGAAATTCAGTTAAAGAGCATTTTAAGCCTGGCTGCAGAAGACACTTAGACTGAAGTTTAGGAGTGAGCTGTTAAATCGTTTGACTACTTTCGAGGTTACAGTAAAATACTTCAAACAAAAGATTTCAACTCAGTAAAATTAATTTTAAGAAAATAAAAGTTCATGTGATGCGATTATGCATCCCTCCGTAGTGTAAGGCTAGATGTAGGCACTTTTAGGGCCCACCAAGACGGGGAGGTCCTTTATCAGAAGAAAAAAATTAATTTTTTCACAAACATCATTATTTTTAGTGTATGTACTACACTTCACTTCAGCGTTCTTGTAGATTCTCAGAAGCACCTAAAGGAATCCCGCTTCTGTTACTTTCACTGCTAGCGTTTGATGTTTTTCAGGCTGACTTTTAGACTTTTATCCCCCCCCCCCACCTTAATCAGCCCCAATAATTCTGATGATTAATAATTTTGCACATGATCCTTCGCAAATGACAGACTATGAGATTCATTGCAGACTGTGAGATTTAACCCTCTCATACCGAGCGAGGCGGTCCCGGACGAATATTTACAAACCCTACCCTGATAGAACTGAGGCAGGAAATCAGTCAATATCATTGGCTACGAGGAGCAGTGACGTCGTTTTCAGTTCTCGCACGTAGCGTACGGCAATCATAACAAAAAAAGAGTCGTCCTATTTTTCTTCTCCGTTTTCCCATAGTTGAGCACATAAAACATTCTTCCGTGGGTTGTAATAATTTTAAAAATGAAATTATTTTTTAAAATATCATAAAAAATAAATCATCCCACACTTTAAGAAATTATACCAATGAAAAGTACACGCGCGAGAGCAAAGAACGACGTCATCGGCTGTCGGCGAAGCGAGCCAATCATATTGTCCGATTTCCTGCCTCAGTTCTATCAGGGTAGGGTTTGTAAATATGCGTCCCGGACGGTCTAAAAATTTCCTCTTAACAACGACGAGGGACGGTCTGAGGCTTTTGGTTTCTTTTGAGAGGAGGTGAGGTTCCGAGATAGCTTAGGATATAAATGCTGTAGGGGATCCAATTATCCTTGCCAACCACAGCCCATTTCAGTGCTCATTAAGGGAATGTTACAGTAGGGGGGGGGGGGATAGGCCCCCCCAGGTTGGGAGAATCCAATTCATGTCGTTCCCTCCCAAAAAGTCCCGGTTTTAAAGGAGCTAGGAAAAAGAGTCTCCTCGGGATTAAGGAGTTAACAAACAGCAAGACGCGAATTTATTTACAAAAATAGGGCAATACTCGAATTTTGAATTTTCACTAATACCAACACAATGTATGTAAATCTATAAAATCGCATCTAAAGAAGAAAAACAGTCGATATTCAAAACAAAGCGTCATTTTCTCCTATGTTCTCGTAATGCTCGAGGTTGTCATTCAACTCAGAATTTCCAATTGACCCAAACTTTTAGTTTCCCACATAAAATACCGCAACTTCAACTTAGTTGGAGTTCAGACTTACAATTAAAAGTCTGAACATACATAGGCGCATCCTCAGTTCCCAAATGTGCGACTTTTCACATGGCGTTCTGATGGATATCTTCGTTTTCCGCATAACAATAAAGACAATACAGCTCTTGACCAACGATTTAAAACGTGTTTAACTTATCAATTAAGCATAAAATCCTTTTAAAGTGATTTGTAGGCATGTGCACTTACTATTATATACAAAAATATTTTGCTTGCATTTAGTTTTAAAGTAAGTTTCTTGTAAAATAGAAAATCAAAAGTTGTCTTTCTATTATAGCTGTCAAAATGGAATCCCATGAAACTTCAAGAGAGATTCTACAAGAAACAGGTAAAGTGTTATTTCAAAGTAATTTATGTCTAATTTCCTAATGTAGAATCTACAGTAACAGACATGTCTTAAGCTAAGCTTATCATGCAACCATAACAAATTTTGCGGATTCTTTGAGCGCAAGCAACTTTAATTGTACGATTTGCTTTTTTTCCCTCCAAATTAAGAAAAGGACAAAGTCAAATTTGGAAAAACTCGGTTCAAATAGTTGGAGATGCATGTTTTAACATATGTATGTTCAACTGCCACGTTTCCTAATTGAAAATGGCAAACTAGATAGCTATATGCGATTTTGTGTCCTCGTTTCTCGAGCAAGTTTGTTTACATGTGCAAAAAGTTTTTAAATGAAGCAATAAAAAATGATGGAACTAATCATTATAGTTTGCCCTATATGGCAAAAGACAGTTTGGGGAGAAAAAAACGGATATAGGTAGGTGATTCGATGATTCTCGGATTCCGAAACTTCCGCGCTTTTGCGCATGCGCCAGGCGGAGTTGATATCACCAAAATAGGGATGAAGTGAAAAATGGAGGGTAGATGTTTACATTTTACATAGTAGTATATAGAAGCATTTTATTTTCATTTATTGATTTACTCTAAAGACTAATTTAAAAAATACGCCTAATCGGACGAAGGTCATGACAACAAAGACCTCCGGTTCATCTTATTCATTGCCTGTCACCCCTTTCCGTAGTAAAATCGCCCAAAGGTGCTAGTCTCGAGTTTTTGAAACGAACAGTATAACATACCATCACTATACTTGATAATTAAGTCTAATATGCAGCATAAGATAAATGATTTGAGTTTTGTATGTTTCCATACATTTTGAAATAAATAAATAGAGAATTTCTTGATTTTTAAAAAATCGGTCTTCCAATTTTGTAGAAGAGAAAACGGCAAATCGGACAACTAGAGCTGGACGAGGGAGTATTATACAATTTATTTGTGCATATTCAAATGATACTGCATGAAATGTAATACATGTTTGACCAAATAGGTCAGTGGACTGAATGGAGCTCTTGCATGAAAAACGACACGTGTGACAGCTCTAGAATCAGAGTCCGTAGAAAGTATTGCGGGGCATCCATTGACGATCTGTGTGGCTCCAACACGGAAATTGTCGAAACACGACCGTGTTTGTGCCCTCTTCCTGACTTCGTAGCGACTCTAACAACTTCATCGCTGCTTTTACCAGGTAAGCAATCGAAGATAATTCATTCTAACCACTTTCAGTGTTTAAGTATAAGGCAGAAAGGACGAATGGAATTGAAAAAGGTAAAATAAAAATAAATTTCGAATTTCTCATGACGTGTTTGATGAAATTAAGCTATTATATTCATTGACACTGCGGCCTAGATTGATTCTCTGTTCTAAGGAAACGAAAAATAAAAACGCAAATCCTTATTCTTGACTTACGCAAAATCTCAAAGTTCGTAACTACCAGACTGTAATAAAATTTTTGACTATAATTCTATATAGATTCTATATAATTATATTTGACTATAATTCTATATATATAATTCATTACAACGTAAATGTACAATAAATTTCTTATCCGAATTTATTACATTGTCATTTAAACACTGACACTTAACTGTCACAGAAGAAGAGATAATCCTAATGCTCAGAACAAAGTCTAGATTCATTTCCTCCATTTCGGCCGCGACCATGCGCTTAAGAGCCTGTTTACATAAGGACAATCCCTTCAACAATGATGATGCTACGTAACTCCAACAAAATCTTGTCACCAGCAACGAAGTCTGACGACAAAGGACAGGCGTACAAGAAATCTTTAGGACTATGGACTATGGGAATGTAGACGAGACAGCGACTTACCGCTGTCTCTTCTTTTCCCCTTTCTGCGCAGAGGTGTGTCCTTAAAGATGGCTTTACACGAGGCCAATATTGTAGGGACAATAAATTCACACATGCGCTGGAAGAAGATCAGGCATGCGTATAAAGCATAACGCATGCGCAGAAACAGCGTCAATGACATGTTCTTTTCCCGACCTGACAACTGCATTCTATTGTCCCAACAATATTGACCTCGTGTAAACCCACCTTAACATCAGATTATCTACTTGTAACAAAATTTGCTTAGGATCACATAGCCTCCTAATGTGGCAATCGAGTGCTCTAGAGTAAACAGGTGTGTGTTTATCAAAGAGTTCCAACACACCTTTAATCTTGGAATAATTCCTTTTCACCCCGGCGCCGAAGCATACGTTCTCCAGAGCAACAATACATGTTTGTCGCTGTAAACTGGATTGCCTATCACTGCTCGGCTGGCTTAGCCAATTTCAGAAGTGTTCTCTATAAAGTAACGCATGCTAAAGCAATTCTTCATCTCTCGCTCTTCGCATCATTGGCGCATATCGTAGTAGTAATTTGAATACCCAAAGTGCAACTGTCATCTTAAATCACTCTACTCATCCACCAGTATTCTTATGTATTTTTGGGGTGATGCTTGATGAAAGTGTGCTGATATTTGTGTTCTGTTCTTTTTAACAATATAAAATCAAATTTCTTAAAACAACCAAGATAGCAAATCATGCAAACAAATTTTAAATGCATTTGCCTTATTTATTCTATGCTATAAAAAGCAGTTCGAAGATCTTTCGAAGCTAACGGCACCACAATAAAAAATTGGATTTTTTTCAGAAAAATTCGAATTAAGAAAATAAAATATAAAAATATGTACAGCGAGAGTAAACGATAATGGGGGTAAAGATTAATTTTTAATATTAATCAGTTTTAATAAATACTACATTTGTACTAATAACGAAATCGAATGTGTGTATGTCTCTGTTGGCGCTCTGCAGGGAAAACGCTCTGACTTAAAGTTACTAAATTTGGCATATGTAAATTTTGTCGGAATACGTCCCTCGAAGCTATTTTTTAGAAATTTTAATTATTTAAAAATTAAGAAAAATTTTGAAATTTTATAATTTCTGCCATGATAACTTCAGAAAATATTATAGCACAAGAATAATTTTTGCCCCATCTCAAAATTGAAAAAAATTATATTTTCAATTATATTAGTGTAATTACTGTACAATTTTTTTCGCAAATGTTTATAAATTTTTCAAAAATTTTTTAGTATATTTTAGAACTAACCGCCTTTGGCGACCAGCTTGTTCGCCGGGAATATAATTTCAATTGAATATCTTACGCATAATTTCATTTTCATGGTTCCCTTAAAAAAGTAATTTTAAATTTCATATTATGATAGACATTTATTCCATGTTCCTTCAGTGGTCTTGCACCTGTTCTGTTCGTTGTCTGCATTAACGTCCCTAAGGCAGTCAAGGTGCTATCCGTGTCATGTAACATATAATTGCAGATTGTCGGCGACAACTTCACTTTCTTATTCCTCATGCAAAATATGCATTTGATTTCAACATTAAAACGTCCAGCAACATGCTAAATGGATTAAAACATATTGATAAAGAGAATTAAAACATAATGTTAAACATTAAGATATTATCTCAGCTTTCAACAATGGATACGCAAATAAATATTTGTTTAAACAATGAAAACTATTTGAATTTCATTGCAGCAATGAAAAGTATTGTTGTAAATTATGCCTAAAATATTTTTAAAAATTCATTAAAATTAGAGAAAAAAATTTACAGGAACAATTCAATGATACTAATTATCATTGAAAAGGTAATTTTTTGCATTTTCAGATGGTGTAAAATATTCGGGAGTTATGGTAAGTTATTTGGGAAAAACGCCAAAATTTCGCTTAATTTTTAATTAATTAAACTTCTAATTAAAATTTCAAAAAAGGGGCTCCGAGGTGCACACTCCAGCTCTCCAAAGTATATTTGTACCAAATTCCTTAATTCTAGGTCCAGCGGTCTGTCCTTTAGAGCGCCAACACACAGGCACACATGTTCTCCTTTATTATTAGTAGAGATAAAGATAATACTTTTCACTATTGTCATGAAATTCAAATCGTCTTCATTGTTGCTTCAAATATTCTATCGTTTATTTTTCTCTCATTGTTTAAAACCAAGTATGAAGATTCTGCTTGTTTTTAAACAATGCCTGCTTATTTTTTGTATATTGAGAAGGTTTCTTTGTGAAGCATGCTTTTATTGATTTTTTTTAACATTTGAGGTAATTACAGTTAAAGTTTAACTTCAGAAGGAAGCAACGTCGAAAAATTTTTAAAGTTAGTTCAATTCTAAACACTGCTGTCGTTTATGTTTCCAATCGCTCTGTTAGCTTGAAGTTTTGCTTCTTATTGTAGTGCACTGTTGTTTGTTGAACTAGTAATCAAAAATACTCTAAAATACGCAAATTATGAAACATTCAGTAGTAATCGGAGGAAGAAATGTCATGAGTTCTATCTTGGCAGTGCTCGTAACTAGCATTATTCGGAAACCGGTAGAGCGATGTGCACTTCAGCTACGAATTACTCGCTGTGGTCGGGCTGGCTCATGGAGGTTTTCCTGATTTTCCTCCCATCGAAACAAAAATATGGGCAAGTTTCCCCGTGAAAGTCCTCCGGGGAGGCACCTACCCCTCATATATAAGAGCTAAGTCAAACTTTTACCTCAGGTAACTACTTAGGAGCTTTGTGCAGATTTGGCCAACAGAAACTAACAGATTTTCCCTTTACGATGAGTTTTGGAGACTTGGTTAGTTAAGCTAGACCAAATGGGATTAATCATCCACAGCATTGAATACATTATACATTCTCAGGGAATCTTAATTAATCAGGTTCACCTCGATTTTTCAGCCAGGGTTATAGGCGCTACGTGTTATGTTTCGGAGATTGTGAACCACCGAGTTCGTGTGCTCCGTAAAACGCATTCATCGCTGGTGTATATATTATACATCAATGAAGTCTTCTCCTGTACATTGTGTGCTATATAAAGGCAATAAAAAAGTCTCACTTTTTAAAAAACTTTCGAACAAATTAAATACGAATCGTACGTTTATTTTGAAGTTTTTTTGTACAGGTGTTGCATATTGTTTGTTTATTAATTTTTTAATATTCTATGCAATTATTATTTTTAAAATTATTAAAAATTTTAATTATAATTATCATTACTTCATTTATCAAAATTATTTACTATTTATCTATTAATAGTAAGTAAATAAAAAAGCATAACAATCGATCTTTACTAACAATTTTAAATTGAAAATTGTCGTGTTTTCTTTCTGTACTCATTCTTAGATTCAATCTTTAATTTTTTAAAAATATTCTTTGCAATCATTATTTTTAAAATTATTACAAATTTTAATTATAATTATTATTACTTTATTTATCCAAAATATTTACTATTTATTTATTAATAGTAAGTAAAAAAAGCACAAAAATAGATCTTTACTAATAATTTTAATTTGAAAATTGTCGTGTTTTCTTTCTGTACTCATTTTTTAGATTCACTCTTTCTTAATTCAAGTTTTTTGGATAAAAATTTTATTTTGAATCCGTCATCTTCCAATAAGTTAAAGTTCCACCGATTTTTAAAATAAACCTATTCAAGAGTTTGGTAATTTCAATAAGCAGGACATTGGTCGAGGTGGAGTGCTGAGCTCTTGTTTGACTTTCAGCACATGATTGATGGACATTGTGAATCAGCGTCGAACACGAAACTGCCTCGGGTCAAATCCAGGATGTTTCCTGTACAGTATGCCACAGGAAGAGTGGGGAAACTGCTATGCAAATCAGACGCTGCATCTGCAGATAGAATCCTGATGACTAGTAAGACTACTGAAAAGAATTTTTTTGAAACTTTGTTGTGTATTTATTTTGTCACCGAAACTTCTCGTCTTTCTCTCACCATATTATAGTTAAATTTATATAATTTGAACGAAGTATGTTCAACGGATGTTTTCCATATGCTAAACAAGTTTCTTAAAAAGTTTTCCCTCACGACCTTATTTTTTTGCATAGAAAAGTATTGTTTGCTGCCTCAAATTGGAGAACTAAATATGTAAATAAAGTCGAAAAGTAATATGTAGTAGATAATAAATTCAATTTAAAATAATTATCGAAGTTTCAGAAGATGAATTTTGGGGCCGTTCAAATGTTACGTAAACACACTAAGGGGGAGGGTTGCGATTTACTTATTTTTTTGCTGACAGGGGGGGGGGGTTTGAGTGATGTACGTAAGACATCAAAATCACTTGATTTCCGAAATCTCTGAACTTGCAAAATAACATTTAATTAAATAAATTTGAAATTAATTTCAAAGAAAATTAAACTTGATATTTTTTCAATGTTTCTGAAGATCAAGCATTTTAACCCACAGAAAAAACATAAACGATATAATTGGATGAATGTTCATTGAACACAATGGATAATGTATCTTTTTTCTTTATAATGCGCGGTAATTGTGAAAAATGTAACGAAGTTCATCGAGATTCCTCCGAGAAAGCGATGAAGTAAAACGCACAGAGAGGGAAAGAATATAATAATAGATATGGAAAAAAATGGCTTAAAGCAACCTTGGTCCAACATCTGACAGATGATGGGCATGCAACAATAAATTCAAATCTCAGCTATGTTCTTTTAAATTGTGAAAAGTAAAAATTTTTCTTAAACAAGGAGTTAAAATTAAACACTTGTTTTTTTCATTTTATGTAAGTTTTTTATTTGAATTAAGTCTAAAATTTTTTAAAACTTTTAAGATAATATTATATTATCCTTATTTTTTATTAGTAAAAAAAAAAAGAAGGAGGGGGTTGCAGCTCTTAGCGTAATTATAAGAGGGGTTTGCGATTTGCTTATTTTTGCTGACAAGGGGGTAGAGCGGGTTAAAAATTACCAAAAACATACTTACGTAATAATTGAACGGCCCCTTTCTTAATAGCCTTTAGCTTATAAACGTTGAGGAATTCGAAAGAAGAACGCGTTATGATAGTTTTGATGATTCCAGTAGCGTAATGAGAGGGTGCTAAATGGGGTAAGGCCACAGGTGTCAGTCCATGAGACAAAATGTTAGTATGTTAAATGCAGTGGCGGCTCGTCAGCTTAGGAACAAGCAGTGCTGCAGAAGTTGTATTGACCTAAGTTGTAGGAATCTTTATGCTGATTATCTTGGTAGATAATGATGATATACTAAAAATTTATAATTTTTGAGTTATAAGCAAAAAACTGGGAAAATTTGTTTCATGTTTTTTTGGTTATAACTGAAATTCCAACAAAAAGTTTTGGTTGGATTCAGTTGGATTCCTCAGATTCGTAATCAGCACCCCAAAAAGATAAAGGAGCAAAAAATTACAACTCCCCCAGAATTTGATTTAAAAAACTACTGAGAAAAGGCGAAAAAAGGCCAAATGAAGAAGTCGCTGAGTTGCTCCGGGGTGCAGCTCACGGAGTTCGAATTTCAATGAGAGGAAGGGTTGCTTTTTCTTTTCGATCGAGAGCACGGAGTTGCTGAATGCAGGCAATTTCGATTCTAGGAGGGACAAAACTTTCTGCAGATCTGATCTGTCTCTCTTAATTTTTGATTTATTTTCCGTCTTCCTTTTACGTTTTTTATAGCCCTCGTGTTGCTCCGAAACGGGACGTTAATATAACTAAACTTTTACATTTTTATTACTTTTTCGCCATTTTCGATTATAATTCAACTCTTTAAGTGGAAACGTCAGCCAATTAGAATAAAAACGAAAATATAAGTTTTAAAATAATTTTAGGGGAGACTGCAGTTCTGCAGCCCTAATGGACGAGTCGCTACTGGTTAGATGTCACATTTTAAAGACAAATGTAAGGAGAGAGAGGGAATAATATCATGCACCCAGTGTCATTTATATTTGCTAAGACACCGAAGGTAATTGGGGACAAAAGAAAATCAAATTATGCGCCGGGCGCCACCCACCCTCATTACATCACTGGAGAATCCCAATATTGGTTTATGCGACACCGTTTAAGATTACAGCCCATGGTGTAAGCAGATTTGCTTTAAATAATATTAGATTCATATCTTTTTATAGTTAAACACATTTAACGACTGGCATTTCGAACCTTAATATTTTAACAATGACCAAACATTAAAATTAATCTTTCCACAATATGAACATTCATTAATACAGAGTGAGCACAAACTCCTTCCCTTCATTACAAGATGTTATCACGAAATAACCAATGAAGATAGCAATGATGCAACATTTTCATCTTTATATAGCCCTGTTCTGGAAGGTTTTTTTTTTATCGTGAAGTTGTGGCACAAATAGCCTACGAACGTAAAAAGTGAATTAGGTTTTAATTTTCTTCGAGATGGTGTTGATGAAGAAAAAATCGCAATGCGTTTCGTTGTTTCATGAAACCAAGTCGGCTGTTTCTGTTTAAGAGCAATTCAGCCATTTTTACGGATATTTGTCGCACCAGTTCGGGATATTGAGATATTGAAGGATAGGATAACAGATGCTGTGTCTGGTGTTATTGAAAAGATGTTGATTTGACATTCTTCGTGCTACGAAAGGGGCAGAGGGAAAAATTTGCAAAGTTAATTGATCTCATTATCAATTGAAATACGGTATTTACAAGTAACAAAAATAAATCTATGTTTGTGTGTAATAGGTTTTGCACAGTAAATTTTTATAATCAGTGAAAATCTTTGTGCTCATTCTGTATTTTGATTGCGTTTGGACACTCATTTTTAACTTTATATTTTGCATTTTAAAATATTTGGTCTTTTGAGCTACCAGTTATAAGTCTGTGCGATTAACATTATCCCTAGTCATTCTCCTGTACATAAATAATAATAGCAGATGATATTCTAGAGTGAAAACTTTCATCGATACAACGATTTTCAACAAAAATAACTGAGATTAAAGCATATAAACCATAAAAAAAATAGACAACGGGTAACTCTGAAATCCTGTGCGAATTTAAAAAAATCGGCAAGCCTTTCTATCTTCATTCGCAAGCAAATGAAGATAGAAAGATGTAGTTTGCGTCGAATTGATAAATATGAAACAGGATTATTTTTGTAACGAAACAAGAATTTATTAGTGGCATAATTTATGATTTAAACCACCAAGTGGTTTTGCAGTTGTTAGAGAGATGCATTACTTAAAATAAGACATTGGTTGAAGTAACGGCTTAAAAATTTTCAATGCGCCGTCCTCTATTCAGGAGCACAGCTGTCGAACAAGGAACCACATTTTTCGAAGCAACAAGCCCCATTTTGGATGCCATGGTAGAGCATGAGCAATAGGAATGTTGTTTACTCCTAATCCTCCTACTACTAATCAACCTACCCATTACAAGTGGAATGACTAAGGGATCTATTCTGGTACCCCCGGTTGGGTTAGGAGACGTCACTTTTCCCGTTGTTAACGGGCGGAAAAAGTGACGTCTCCCAACCCAACCGGGGGTACCAGAATAGACCCGTACATACCACAAAGGAGTTAAACGATCTACCAGGTGTTTAGAGGGAAAACAGTAATTTAAAAGGGCGGACTGAAATATTGATCGATTTGTCAAGCCCTGAAGCAAAGGACAAAAAATCTGCTGGTACAGCATTTACAGGGTGATTCTACTATCATGGGACAAACTTTGAGGGGTGGTGCAGCTTACTAAAACGTACCTTTTTTGTACATGAATGTATGGTCGGAAGCGACGCGTTGAGGTACGAACACAAAAAAAAATGAAATATGAAAAGAAAAACATAGTGTTTTTACATCATAGCAAAGCGCTTCTTTGCAGCGATGTTTATAATAAATGCTCAAAATTGCGACCACCAAATACAAACTAGGCAGCTGTGATTGGCTGGCAATGCTGTAGATAGATAGAGGGCAGTAGTGCGCCTTGCCATCCGTGATCTGATGCATCTGCGGGAAAACATCATTTGCAACTGTGTTTTCGGCCGTGATGGGAGATTTTAAGAATAGTGAGAAGGCAGACATGTATCTAATATACGGTTCTACTAATGGGAACGGCAGATCAGCGCTACGGCTGTATCAGGAGCGTTTTTCGAACAGGCGTATGCCGAACAACAAAATGTTTAAGCGGTTGTGTCGCTACCTTTGCGAAAATGGTTCATTCATCACCAGCTCTGGTGGAAGGAGTCGCTCGCAATCAAATGCGGTTTCAGCATGATGGTGCGCCAACCCATTTCAGGTGGTTGTCCTCAATTACCTGTATGCCAGTTTTGCGAGCAGGAATGGCGTTAGAGTTTGATTGGTCTCAAATTTTCGCCAGATTCTTATTTATCAACTACAGTTGAATAACTCGTACAAAATTTTTCCCCGACGGGACCCCTCCGCCGGTTCCCCCTCTGGCGCCACTCCTGTTTGCGAGGTGATGGTTTGGGCATGGTGGATCAGTCGGATGGCCACCGCGATTGCCAGATTTATCGAGCATTGACTACTTCTTATAGGGGCATCTGAAGGACATCATTTACGAAGCTCCAGTTGTCTCAATTGAGGACCTCGACTATCCACTGCGGCTGCAAGTGTGCGTGAAATGTCTGGCATCTTTGGAGCTGTTTGTCAACCACTCCTTCGACGCTACCAAGCATATATTAATGTTGGAGGTCGCAATCTTGAGCATTTATCACTTCGCGATCATGTTGTAAATAAACATTGCTTTTCTTTTCATGTCTCATTTTTTTTGTGCTCGTGCCTCAACGCGTCACTTCCGACCATGCACACCTATACAAAAAATGTATGTTTTAGTAAACTGTACCACCCCACAAAGTTTTTTCCATGCCAGTAGAATCACAATATATACCACCGTTTACCCTTTCGATCGGACTTTTGCATGATTAAAATTTAACCATGAAAAATAGTTTAATTTAATGTTGACATACTAAAAGAAGCATACTATGAGTTTAAAGTTCTTCACTTTTCCCGTTTCCTGGACATCTCCTGTGACAATATGTCCCAATCAATTAATCGACTGGTACTATTCCAGTAAAGCATCTGTAAAACTCTCTTTCCTGCTATAAGATTGTCATGTCAGGGAAGCAACTTTACAGCTTCGTAACAATAATCTTGTTACAAAGACAACAAAAACATAAGTACGCCATTTGCAATCTGAGAGTGTTTCCAAGCTTCTTTAATCATAATTTTATTCCATAATTCCTTAAGAATACTGAAAACATAAAAACCCATGTAACAATAGGATTTATTTACCAATAGGGAATGAAGTCTAATCACTGGGACGTATAACATACATCGTATATGCCTATTAGGGCCGAAAGGGTTAATGAATAGATTAACATTTAAGTAAAATAAAGAAAAGCTCCGAAAGTTCGAGGAAAATCGTTAGGATTGGTCACTGAATACATGATAATTTTCATCACTAATTGAAAACTTGGCTTATTAACATATCAACCAACAAGTATCTCAAAGCGCACCTAATCAGCGGTTCACAATAGAAATAAAAGTAATCCACAATGAATTAAAGGCAAATGATAGTTTAAGACCATTTAAAATTTAGAGGCAACAACATTTGGAAAAAAGAAGAATTAGGCATTGGCAATCATTTACAAATTTCAGCAATATTCTGTATAGTTTTCAATCAGTATGGTACCTTTCTTAAAATCGGACGTACTTATGCAATGGGCAACCTAATACCAGTTTAAAGATTTCATGTTCAGTACTACAAAATGTTGTTTGCAGTGGCTTAGAAATGGTAAGTGGCGTTCAGACATAATTCCTCCTCCCCTTCGCCATATTTGGCGTTATAAAGTGAAATAAATATACTAATGTTTTGTCTTCTCTATGTGCCTTAAACTGTTATTTCTTGCCCCTGTACCCGTCATCTGTAATTTGTTATGCAAAATCGGACCAACTCCACAGGTTTTACAGACCGCTTATAATGAAACAATTAATTTTGGGATAATTCAGCATTTGAATTCTTTTCTGCAATCTTTCATGAAAGCAGCTGCAAAATGTGCATTTTGGAGTTTGTTCCCAATTGCATAACCACGTCTAATTTAACATTTTTATTCGTGTTTTGATTTTTCTTAACTATGATTTGTTTGTCTTATAAGATTTGTCTAATTTCCAGTTTTTACTGATTTTCCAGTGCGCAGACAGAAAGCGAAGAGATGAAAAAAGAGACAACACTTAAGATATTCGAGAACGACTACATGCATTGGGTCATACCAGTCTGAAACAACGTGTGTGAAATGTTCTTTAAAGGTAATACGAATACTGAAACTAGTGCTTGACTGTTATATGTATACACTTGTATAGTTTCATCATCTGATAATGACCTGTTCAGTCTCTCAACATACATAGACAAGCTGTTCTCAACGAAAGACAAACATCAATAGGAGACATCAACAAAGCAAGTTTTGATTGTCCGTTGTTTAGTTCTAATTCGGGTTTTTAGAAACAAGGTAGAATAGCCAATCGTTTGGTAATTGTTAACCGGAAATGGACCAGAATGTTAATGAATTGCAGAAGTTTTGTATTTCGATGAATAAGAGTAATCGAAAATAAAGTACATACAATTAAAAGTGGTTTTCTGTAAAGTTATTTAATGTGATAATACATTACATACTTTACTTATATACACAGCATAAGGTATCTGATGCTGGTACTATAATCAGTGTTGTCCAGTCTGTACGTGCTTTATCACTGTATTTAAGTCGTTCGCAAACACTCAGCTGGCATATCCTTTAAAGTCTGATTCTCTGCCAACTTGTATATTTTTATACATACAGGGTGGTCATAAATTATTTTACCCATTTCAAAAATTAATATAAAAAACTAATAATGTTACAATAACGTTTTTTTAAATGAGAGCGCGTTTTAAAAAGTTTTTTTCAGGTAGGTAACTCGCCGTTATGGTGGTCCAGGTGGTCGTAAACTATTGGATATCTCCCATTTTTGAGAGCCATTATCTGCGAAACTATTAAAGCTTAAAAAATAAATAAAAGCATGTATTTGTAAAGAAATTCACGTTCTTTAACTTGCTTAATCAATTGCAATTCGAAAACTCAATAGTTTTCGAGATATTCAAGAAAAACTGAAAAAGGAAATCAGAAAACGCGAATCGGCTTCTGCTGATCGGTAGCCATTGCGTATGGAAATCTCTCGCTGTAGCAAATTTAGAACGCCGTAAAGGTACGCCACCTATCTGTGAAAAAAAGAACTTTTTTATTTGCTCTCTTATAAAAAAACACAGTTGTAACATTATTAGTTTTTTTTAAAATTAATTTTTGAAATTGGTGCAGTAATTTATGACAGCCCTGTATTTTACGATTTTTAAAATCAAATCACAATGAAATAATTTAATAGTTTCAATAATTATAATTTCAGTAGACACTTGGGGAAAAGTTGGTGCGTCATCCCAAATGACTAAGTGTATCATAGTAATTCGAAGCACAAATCCGACTCCATATGGTAACAAACTAAATTATATTTATTCACAATCACTCTACGAACAATAACATCATCGTTCGAAGTTCACACAGGCGTTAGGCAACCGTCTAAAAAAACACTCTCACGGAAACAAGATCCGCACCGCCATCTAGTGGTCGGTTGTTTTACAAAATATTTTGGCGGCGGGATAGAAACGGGGACCTTTCGGTTCCCGGCCGAAGATCCTAACCACTAGACAAAAGGAATTCCCCCCGTCCGGAGGCGGGTATTGGCTAATATTCATCACAGTAAGATGGCGTAGCACGGTGCGCCACAGGAGCAACCCCCAGCTTGTTTGATATTATCTGAATATCAAGGAAGCGATGTGCTGCGTGCATATGCGCAGATTGCTGCCCAGATTGGTGGTGCGCAGGCACTTGCAGACTTTGTGCTATGAAATGGCCATAGACTTTGCGTGCTGTGAAATGCGTCACAGGCTTTGTGCTATGAAATGTGTCATAGACTTTGTGCTGTGAAATGTGTCACAGGCTTTGTGCTGTGAAATGTGTCACAGGCTTTGAATTGGGAGAGCTGCGTTGCTGTAGGAGTTGTCGTGCTGCCATCTGGTGAATGTAGCAGAAGATGGAATTGACCTGATATTTGGTGCTGCCATCTATTAGTGGGACTGAAAGTTGTTGTTGCGTATTCTTTGTCCGCGAGTCACCACTTTGGCGGCGGGATAGAAACGGGGACCTTTGGGTTACGAGCCGAAAATCCTAACTACTAGACAAAAGGAATTCCCCATGTCCGGAGGCGGATATTGGCTAATATACATCAGAGTAAGATGGCGTAGCACGGTGCGCCACAATATCAATGATAATAAAACAATTACAATAAAAACGATACAATTACAGTGAATAAAAATACAATTTCAACAGGTAGGGTGTCTCACACTCAACTTTTCGGCTTACGAGTATCCGGCCTAGTTAAAAAGCAATAAGCAATTCTCAATAATAAAATGAAGAAAAATTTATTTTTCCAAGCAGTTGCCAGTGGCTGTCTGTTTCAATCCTCTTATGTGCCACGTGCATAACACAAGTTGAAACATGCAAAGCGTAGTTTCCCCCCCCCCCCCATCTTGCTACACGCGCTTCGTCAGGTGTGTATCGGATGTCAACAAATGAGGAATACATTTGCCACTGTTCCTGGTTAACTAAATTGTTGTTTGGTGAGCGTCATTATTTTTTAAATCAAAGATTGCGAAATGGGTGATAAAAGAATAAAAGACGTAGTGGCTACCTTAAAAACGTGTGCACAATTTTTATTCTTCGACTCCTTTTATCTATAATATATTTTTAAAACGCACAGTACAGTACTAACAAACACTTCTTAGTACTGACTTGTACTGAGAAGTCAGAAAATAAGAATATGAGCGGTTGTAGCATAAAAAGGGTGTTTTTAATGGTATGCCCAATGTAGGAAGTGAGAATTATCGGCCTATCTGGTTATTTTTATACCCGGCCTGCCCTTCCGTCAATCTTAAGCCGGACAATTGAGAGTTGCAGCAGTTAACTACTTGCTGTTACTACTTACTGTGTATGTAATAACTAATCATTTTATTTACTAGTGGAGGAATATCAGATACTCTTATCGAGCACTTGCCAGGACAGGAGTATCTAATCGTGGTAAATGGTGAAAATTGAATGCGATTTGGATACCTGAACTTGGGGTACCTGAATTTTATAAATATTTGACAGTCAGGTTTTGAAATCTTCGGAAGCTGGTAATTATTAAATTAATGCTTATATTTTAAAATAACGTTTTATTAAATTAAAATTATGATTATATTCAGAAATTAAGTAATTATAATTTACTGAAGCAGTTGCTCCCCTGAAAGTCATCCACTGTTTCTTTGACAATGAAATTTGCTTCAAACACTTCGACATATTTAAAAATATTTCCTCGTCTTCAAGTTCCCATATCTTCTCGATCGAATGTCAAGCAGCTCACCGATTTGATCATCTTATCGCGAGCAATCGAAAGATCTGGTTACTTCTTAGCTTAGTTTAATCAACGTCACGTTTTGAAGCAAAAATTGGGACAATTTTCGGACAGACCTCGTAATTTTGCAGCGTGGTCAGATGACGAAGGCGGCATCTGAGCCGACAGCCCATCTCCAAACTTCCACAGCACAACAACGGGAGGCCGTTTGACCCTCGACAGATTTATGGTTCACCAGGCCCGTATAGACGAAGAATCTTGCGTGGAATTCAGTCTCGAGCCCGAGACCCTCCGGTCCCGAAGCCGAGATTCCGCCATGGGGTCACCGCGGTCTGCGTTTATTTTTCAGGAATGCATTTTTTTTTTGTTTCTTTTCATTAACGCAGCATATATAATTTTTCATGCTCATACTAAATTTTTCACACTCGTATTCCATCATTAAAATGAACTTTAATAATAAACATTAAAAAAATTAAAAACTCTTTTATCAGTGTATTAAGAAAAAGAAAAAAATTAATAAAAAGAAAATCATCAAAAATCTGGAGGTCAAAACAAAAATTACAAAAGATATGATGTGATAGTAGGGCAGACTCAAAAATAAAAAGACTAATTATGGGGCATAGAAGCAAAAAAAAAAAAAAAAAAATCGACTGAAGGCTGCCGCTGGGATTGAGGGGCGTAGACTTACCTACCTTACTCAACTGTGACTTTCTGTGACTAAAGTAGCTCTATGTGACTATTAATCTAGTGTGACTATGTGACTTTATCTATGTAAAATTCTTCTTGATTTTCACCAACTTTGCAACTCGACTGTGACTAAACCGTAATCACAAATTCTAAAATTATTTTTGCAATCTTCAATGTCTACCTTTCTCTGTTAAATGAAACTAAAACCAACTCTCTATGTTATTTGGTTTGTTAGACTATAAGCGTTTAACTTAACAATAAAAATTCAATAATTCAACAATTCTTGAGAGTAACTATTTCGCTGATAAATGGAATGGTAATTGTTAGTCTCGCATTGTGGGCATCGTGGTCGCTAAATTTTCACTGTCAATTTTCACCAAATGTGCAGCTCGACTGTGACCAATAACGAGTACAAATTCTAAAATTCTTTTGCAATCTTCAATGTCCACCTTTCTCTGTTAAATGAAATTAAAACCAACTCTCTATGTTATTTGGTTGGGTAGCTATAAGCGTTTAACTTTAACGCGAAAAGCGTCATAATTTTTTCCTTTCCCGACACAGCATTAGACCACTATGGAGAGACATAAGTCTACGACCTAAAAAAAAAAGGCGGAAATCTCTGTTTTCACTAGATCAGTGGTTCCCAACCCATGGGCCACGGCCCACTTGTGGGCCTCGGATATCGTATTAGTGGGCCGCGAAAAGCTACTCAGGGGAGTTTCGAAAGTTTTCTCTAGTTTTCTTGCTTTATAAAACAATATATTTTTATTCCTTTTATAGTAAGCTTCACTAATTATTAGCATATACGGGCATATAATATACAGGGTGTCCGAGAATTGTGGGACACATTTTAAAAATTAATAATAAAAAAGCCTAAGAATGTTAGAACTACATTTTTTTAAATTAGAGTGCATTTCAAAAAGTTTTTTCAGATAGGAAACGCGCCATTACAGTTGTCTAGGTGGCCTTAAATTATTGAAAATCTCCCATTTCTGAGAGCCATTATCTGCGAAAATATTAAAGCTAAAAGAAAAATAAAAGGGTGTATTTGTAGGGAATTTTACGCTCTTTAATTTGTTGACTCGAAATGTAATATGAAAATTGAATATTTTTCGAAATAATCAAGAAAAACTAAAAAAGGAAACCAGAAAACGCACATCGGCTTCTGCCGATCGGTAGCCATTGCGTGCGGAATTCTCTCGCTTTAGCAAATTTAGAATCCCGTAATGCCGCGTTACCTATCTGAAAAACTTTTTAATTGTTCTCTCATTAAAAAAAATCCGTAGTTGTAATAGATAATATTAGAATTTTTATTAATTTTCTAAATGTGTTTCACAATTCTTAGACCCCCTGTATATATGTATTATATGAGTTTGTATTTTTTTACTTGCATATTTAGTCAATGGGCCTCAAAATACTTTTTACACAACAGGTGGTTCTCAAAACCGAAAAGGTTGGGAACCTCTGCACTAGATTATTAAATAATCTATCTCGCATTTGTAATATCCTTATTCTAAAATGAAATAATTTAACTCTTATCTTATTATTATTTTTTTATCAAAAATATAGATGCCAAAACAAAACCGTTAAAGGTGAGATTCTGATTGAAATACTTTATGTAAATTAGAATTTTATTTATAGTGTATTTTAATTTTTAATGACTGCCGAGGAATTTCTTTCTTTTGATATTATTCGTGTCTTCATTTCCTTATAATATTGTTTGATTTCCGACAAAAATATATCATTTCCCACTTTGCAGTCTTTAATATATTTTACGATTCGTGATTATACAAATTATGGAATCTAAAAATTACTATTTCTCAAATTTTCTACTAGAGGTCGCCATCTATGAAATAATAAATTAACTGAAAATAAAACGTTCTAAAATTATTAAAATATTGTATTGGCATCAGAAAAAAATAACTATACAAAATTTCAGAAATCTAGCACATCAGGAAGTGAGTGAAAAAAGAATTACAAAATTCCATATTTACAAACATGAAACATTACAAGTTAATTAAAAGTGCTTAAAAAATGACAGACCACATTTTTAGTTTATTAACTATCCATAAAAATTTATACAGGTAATGAACATAGTGTACATTAAGATGCAAACAAATAGGAATATAAATGACGCGAACAATGTCTTCATTATGTCCAGTTACCTTGAAAGGCGCATGTAAGCTGCCCGTTATTTATTCTGGCACACCAACTACCACCCGGGGACCAGATTAAGTGTTTTAAAAACTGCTCGTATACTCATCCACCATGGTTGTCCTTCTGGAATTCTGTGACTGAAAAACAAATATCATAATCGATAAATAAACCACTGGAAAGTTAATGCTCTCAACTGAAATTTAATTCTTATTTTTTCAGTGGCGTAGCGACCGGGGTGCAAGGGGATATACATGCCCTGGCGTCAGCTTTAGGGGGCGCCATGGAGCCAATGCATTACTGTGTTTATGCCAATGTTTAAGGCAAAATGTGACGACGGGACGTTAAAGTTATATCATGCTCCGGGCGCCGTTTATGCTTGCAACGCCACTGATGGCGAATGGGGTAAAATAAAATAATAGTAATTCCCGGATGCCACTTATTTTCGGTTCGCCGTTGATCATATCGACAAAACGTTAATGCGTTTATGTCATTTTTTAAAGTGAAATAAAATCAGGGGGCGAAAAATTGCCGTGCCCCGAGGTCCGTTTATACAACGTTACCCACTGATAATGACCGGGCACCACTTACCCTCGCTACGCCACTGTATTTTTTACAAACGAATCCAATCGAAGAGTTTTTATATCTGCTGACAGTTGAAAATTAACAGAGCTTAATTAATTCAATTGTTAGTGACAATTTTGATTCGTTAGAAACTCCACTATACCATGGACTATTAGGTATAAAATCGCAGGTGTGAGCTAAAGGAGTAGTGCTGAGAAACTCTTAAAACCATCGGGAGTGTTTCCCCCTCGGTTATATCTCGTATATTTCCACAAAACGGTGCGATGTGTGTTTAGCTTCGTTGTATAATGAAGAGAATAAAGTAGGCGTTTTGGAGCAGTACTTTTTCCCTTTGACCGACTGGATACACAATTTGCCATATATCTACAATTTTGACTTCAAGACTACATAACAAATTTCATTTATCTTGCTTGTTGTGTTTTTGAATTATTTTGTTCACTTAACACGGACAAACAAACGGATTTAATCCAAAATTAGGCTCGCCAATTTTGGTGTTAAAATTGTTATTAATTATATACTAAAATTCACCAATCTGGATTGTTGAGTAAAGAGAATGGCACACGAATAAAGAGAATGGCAGACAGTCAACCCGTTGGCAGATTTGATCCAAAATTTGAGAGAAATTTACCATTTTGGTGTAACGACTATGTACTAAATCTCATCCGTGTAGTTTGTTTCATTTTTGAGTATCACGTCAAAAGACAGACAGAATTTAGAGGAATTCCAAGTTATTTTTTTCGAACTCACAGGGAGGAAGTTCGACTTAAACTTGGAGATTTATCAAACTCTCGAGGTCGAATTTTTCGACAATTCCAATACTTTTTCCTTCTAAAATATTTCGTATACGAGAAAGACAAAAAGTGAGACAGGAAGAAATCAGCAGAGTGAAAATTTCTGATTTTCTCTATAATTAGAGATGTATCCTTTCCAGCCCCTACAAAGACATAGGAAAGCTGTTTTTCGCTATTCGTAGCTCATTCCACAATATTTTTTTACGCAAAGCGACTTTGAGCGCATATTCGATCTATTACGAGCAGCAGAAAGAAACAACTCCAAGCATTTTTCCGACGTTGAGATTTCCAGGAACGACAACAGGTTTTTATAACCAAACTGTGATTATAGAATATAATTTTCATCTTTAATTGTATAAGATAATCGGAGATTTCGGCAAGGAAACAGTAGTAAATGTTACATAATACTAATAATTAATTAAATTTTTGAAGTAATTGTAGTTAAGGGGAACTACAGCCTGAATGGACCAGCCGCTATTAGATTAAAGACATCTCTATGACAGAAAGCCATTCTCCAAACTATAACACCGTGAAAGATCTGTTTTTATTTTCAGCCACGATGAGATAATGTGAATAACATTGAATCTTTGAATTGCTATAGCAAATTCTTAATGTAATGATGTTCGGTCAGGCAAGAGAGTGAGAGGCTGATTTTGCTGCTGCTGTATATATATATATATAAGCGTGAGTCATCTTTACATAAAGAATTGTTCACATTACCGCAGTGAAAGTGCAAAAATGAGAAAACGATTAATCGGAGCTGTTACTTTTTTTTTCTTGCAGTTTGGTCTTCAGCAATATCTTGTCGGATTTTCCCGTCTCCCATTTTTCACAGAATAACGCGATCCGCTCACACTTGGGAAACCCCATAAAGAAATGTTTCACGAAATGAACTTCAAATACATATTTTTATTACATCCGAAAATGGTTTTGACGACGGAGCTTTATTGCTAAAATTCTAGCCGCGTTTGAGAGGCTGAGGGACTCTGACAAACTTGTAGAATTTAATAACTCAAAAATGGAGGGTGGTGGGTGGCATGAGACTCTTGATGACATATCTAGACGTCATAAGCTTTCATATGAAATAAAAATTGTCGAAATCGGTCCAGTGGTTGGGGCTGGGGGACTGCTCCTCTGATTTTGCCAATTATTTTAAATATATATATAGATGTTCCAAATAGATGTCCATAAGTACGCAATGGTAATCAGTGCGTACTTGAAGAAAATACTATAGGCAACCACAGTTAATTTTATGATGTCCAGAAAGCAAGTTCCGTTGGCCAACTAAAATAAATATCCCAAAATATAATGGAACCAAACACTTTATTGTTAACTGAGATGCATGCCTTGGACTATATTTAAACATAACTGCCATCCGTTCTCAGGCACTTGCCATAACGAGGTACCCTATTCTGTACTCTCGTATCGAACGATGTTGCTTGTGGTGATAATCAGGTGATAACAGCTTGCTTCACAGCATCGTCATCCTGCGAGCTCTTACCAAAAAGGAAGGCCTTAAAAGTGAAAAAATACACGAAAATCAGAGAGGGGGAGTTTTGGGCTGAAAGGAAATATTTCCAAGTGGAAGTCTATAATGAGTCGTTGCGTTTCAACCTCTGTATGGAGACTCGGCGGAGGAATCAGTTTTTTAAAACAACAAAGAAACTAGTTACTGATGTTCAGCTTAATCACAAAACTGTATCAAGGGTATTTCCTCACACTTAGTGGGAACAGATATTATCTTCAATCCAAGAACCTAGAAGTATCTATACAAAATTTCAGAGAATTTTTAAAGTTTTTCACAAACATCAATTCGAACACACCGACTTTAATCTGTAAAGTACTGCCATGGAGAAAGTCGCCAAAGGCATTTAACTGCAAGCCATTTTGTGGACATATCTTTCGAAATTCATTCGTTATCATAATCAACAATTACTAGTAAATTTGTGTTATTATTTATTTGAACTTGAAACAAATTGCATGTACCAATAATTACTCAAAAAAAAAAGACTAGGTATTTTATAGAATGTATACGATTTTAATACGACAGGAAGACAAATAAAAAGGATGAAGACACAAACTGATATGCAAAGAATGCATAATACACAAGATAAAGAGTTGCACTTGTTTCAAGAATTGCATTTAAAATGCAGAAATAAGTATAATCGAAGGCTAGCAGAAAATACTGCCAAAGTATTCGAAAGAGACTGTAATATAATTGCTGACTGTGAAAGCTCGAAATTAATCTTTAGATTAACGACTAAGCCAAGAATTTCTATTAGTCCTCTTGTAATCTTGGTGTTGGAGGTTGGCATTTTTCACAACTTTTTTCCCACAATTTCGAAATCTAACTAGATATATTTATATATAAAAAATGACATTCAAACCATGCTATCTTCTTTAGCTGTTACATCAGATGAAGAACGGACGGTCTAGGAATTTCATAATAATATGCACCAGTAATTACCAATAATAATTTTAATGTCTGCCTAATGTTGGGATATATTGTCATGAATATTTTTAAAACGAAGAAAGGTAAGAAAACGTTCCTAACAATGGAAATTTATTGAAAAATTTTGAAATCTTCTCATACTGTTGGTGAAAAATTGCTGCTGTGAATGAATTTCGTTTCAGGTAACATTTACCAAATAGATGTTGATACATTCTTAGGTAAAATAATAAAACAAACATTAAAATAATTTTTTATTTGGGTATAATTGAAGTGTATATAATGATGCATCTAAAGTAAAATAGAGACACAAATTATGAATATACATACAAACAAAATGAAAGGAAACATACAAGAGACAATAGGTTTCAATAGAGACAAGAGATTTCTACAGGAACAGTGCAAAATACAACATCATTGTGCAAAATTCTTTCCTTAAAATTTGTCAACAGAACAGAAAAAAATACTTTACAGATCTGATCACATATGACAAAGCTAAGATATTTTTCATGACTATTGGCAACCATTTTAAGCTAAGCAAGAAATTATAAGAATGAAAAAGGAAGGATTTTTATTTTCTGAAAAAAAAAAAAACAGTCCTATTATCCATACAAATAAGACCTTTCCTTTTTTGAACAACTATCCTTAAACTAAATAAATTGCAAAAAAGCGATAACAGTCCTTCTCTACAAGATCTATTATAACTTATCATCCATTTCGTTGAGTCAGAAAAATTGTAGAAAATACTTTCAAGCACTTTAGGAAAATACCCTGTACATCCTGTAAAAGGTAATACTTCATTTTCTCAGCAAAAGAAACTTTCGCAAGATATATCTACTCTTAGGCTTCAATATACCACAGCATATAATACTTGATATAAAATAACTTTCATTCATACATGGCAAGTGTAATGATTTAATATAATAAAATATGGCCGTCTATATTAGTTTTGTTCAAAATAAACAAACACAAAAACAGAAAAATTTGGATTAAAAGATTACATTTAGAGGACATAAACTAATAAATATATGTTCATTTTCTATAAGAAGCAAACCGGACTAAGTAAACAAATCAAAAGATTATAGTTCAATATATTACTATGCACCCATTAAATATATAGTAAGTGACACCTCATATTGACAGTATAGGTAAATTTAAGCAGTGTATTGTTATATTCAGTTAAATAATCTTGAATATGATTGTAATATATTTAAAAGTAACTAATATTTATGAACAGAATTTAATTTTAAACACAAATAATCGATATTCCATGTAATAAAACTCTATTTTAAATCAAAAGTTATTAAATTTCATGGACTCTTCCTAAGATGTATAGAAACATGTACTACCCCATTCACCAGTGATGTGGTGTAGATTCATAAATTTCTGCTTACTGTCAGCTTGAATTGTCAACAAATATAGTAATGACATAAAATTAAACATTTTTCTGTACATCTTTCATAACAACATTTGAGATTTAAAAAATTAGAATTTATCAATATCAATATAAAAAAAAAACAGTCATAACAACTTTCATGAAACAGTTTAAATTTACTCGAAAACAGAAATAGTCTGCATAAATGACAAGGAACTCAGTGGATAAAGAATGCATATTGTTTTGTTTAATGCAGTATTAACTCATTATTAACCTGCTGATAAAATTATCAGCAGATATGGCAGTACAAGGAACATATGATAAATAACAGTTTACCTATCATTTGATAAACATGAAAATAAAACTTAAAGTAACACATAGTAAATTTGTAAACAATTATCTGACTAGGATAATACTTTAAAAAAAATAGGAATAAAGAAAATATGACAATGAATTTGACTAGCAATCTAAATTGGTGATGCAGTTATATTCACGTTAAATAATTATGTTAACAAACTCAAGCATTTTAAATAATGTAATTACTGAATAAAATCCATATATAATTAATTGAAAGAAATTACAATGATATAGCATTTATTACACAAACAGATATGAATATATAGTCCATCTATCATAAATATAAAGACAATAACACAGAAAATAAAGTTAAATACACAAAAAAAAAATTAAAAATTGTTTTTTCCTGATATCAGTAAATTAAAAAAATGAAGGAGAAATATTTTGATCGATTATTACATATCACAGTTAGTATATAAATAGTTTCCAATACTAATGTAACAGTATACAAATTAATACTGGGCACGATTTTTCACATAAGTTATAAAGGATAAAAAATTATCTTGAAAATTTTTATTTCAAAATTTCTTATCATATTTGCTTTCCTCTTCTCTTAAATGAAAAAAAAATCTAAAATTAACTACACATGTATATGACATACACCCCAGAAAGCACATCACAAAGTCAGGATAATCACCTTTTTCTCAGCACCAGGACTGTGTATATGGTTATAATCATATAAAACTGTTTTATAGATAATATTCTAATTCAACAGTCCAATTGAATATATACAAATACAAAATATGTAATAAAATATCAAATATAAGAGATTCTTATTCAGTTTCAGAATACGCTGGGGTGGTAGCAATTAATTAAATCAACATAAACTGCATCATGGCAAATAGTCAAAATGTCAGCAAAATTTTGAGATTCAACAAAAACCAAACATAAAATGTGAGCAACAAAACCAATAAAAGCACCAGAGCAAGAATCTACCACATCAGTAGCTTGTTAATTTCACAACATACATTCCAATAAATATTTGGACTCGCAACAGCAAATAACAGGGAAGTAATATCCACAAAATATAGGGTGGAGATTTCATCAACACTACAAACTTGAATTCTGTTGGCAATAAAGAGCTCATCTTGCAAAAACGGAGAAAGTAAGCCGAGTTAGTAAAGTATAGTATATTTATTGATCAGCTGCCACCTCATCGACATGCTCTTCGATGGCCTTCTCAACATCTGTTAAGGATGGTGTAATGCCAGCCTTGAGAAGGTAACTAACAGGTGTTCCTAAAGCTCGGAGTAAGCGTCTAAGAACAAGCCACCACTGATGTTTTGGAATACGATTCCTAAAATAAATTATCAGATACATAATAAAATCTATTCAAACTCTTATCACTTCATCCCATTTAGATTGAAAATAGCAAGTATTAAAAAGAAAACGCATTATTTACAATCAATCACGTTGCATAAAAAAAATTCTAAAAATTCTTCTGCTTCATTTTACTACAGAAATTCAAAGCTTTTAAACTCGGTCAAAACTATAAATATTATTTTTAGGTATTTAAAAAATATATAACCTGAAATGATGAATTACGATGTTCTATCCATTTAAGGATTTTAACTATTAATACTATATTATTACATTCGTCTCATTACAATTGAATCTCTTTGAAATTATACACAATTAATAACTTAATTTATCCATTTGGCCTCCTTAAATGTTAGCTGTAATCTGATTCCTGCACAGAACGTTTTGAAAGTGATCTCGATATTCAGCTATCGCTTGGGCTGGGTCAAAATATTTTCAGATTACTTGTTAAATATATATACATCACATCTTCTTTATTATTATTATCAGATTACTGTAATCTTGTGCAAGTATAGTAGAAAAAATAATATCGAACATATGTACAATGTACTTATCTTCAAATTTATTTATGAATACCATTACCAAGAAATAGTTCAGTTAAACAAAAACGATACACTATTGAGTAAAACTTACTTGAAATCTGTTTCTTGCCTTAAATTCTGTACTGGTGTGAAATTATATTGTCGTTGTACCAGACCTAACAACACAGCTGTATCGGGAGTTTTACAAAAAACTGTGTTATCTGGTTTGGCTAAAGTTTCCAGCTGTTTCATCAGCCAATCTGCTGCTTTAGCTGCTAGTTTTGTTCCAAAGTTACGGTCAAAAGGAGATGGACTACCACCCTAGATCAAAATAAATATTTTTTTAATAAATAAATAAACTCAAAACAAGTAGGTACAAAGGAATATATCTTGTGAATGAAAATAATGCAATCATTTTCATATCATTACTATGAAATTAAAATTACTTAAAGCCATTAAAATATGATAACATGAATTTACCTAATACATTTTTTTAAAAAGTGGACTGAACATGTAAATCATTTTGTAGTTGTCTCTCTTTTTTAATCTTACACATCTACAACACATGGAAAAATTTTAATAAAATTCTACAAATAAATAAAAATAGACAGAATCAAATCACATAGTCATTTAACTTACAAAAAAATTGTTTGCTCAAACTAACTCAATATATGTTCTTTTATTTTTTGCTGATACAGTTTCTTTGATATTCATATTAAAATTTAAATGGCAAAATTCAATTTATTCAAACAAAGTTTGCTTGGAAGAAAAAATAATAATTATTATTATTATATATTTAATTTGACATCATCAGGACTCCAATCTTTGATTTCAGGATTTTCAAAAGTCTGATTAATAAATATAAGAAATCTAATGGACATCCTTTGAACATCCAATTATCACTGATCTATTACAGTAATTGTATTTTTCTAGATAAATTATGCTCAATTATGAAAGTGCATTTTTTTTTTGTACTGGATTTGAATTATGTGGATAATAAAATCCTTTATTTACAAATATTCTATTATTTTTTAAAAACTAAATTTTTGCAGATTTTATTTGAATAAAAAGTAAATTAGAAAAATGAAGGACTCAAATTATTTATGGAAATGAATATCAAACATCAAATGTATATTGTTTTAGTTTATACAATGTTATACATAATTTTCAAAAGAGAGAGCCAAGTAATTCACAGATAATAATGTAGCAAAAAATAGTATTTTAAAATATTTATATTTTTTTAAAACTATAATAACCTGTTGCATGTGACCTAAGATGTTCATCCTAGTGCTAAAAATATTTTTTCCTTCTTCTGAATACAAACGGTAGATAAAGTCTGTAGTGTAGTGGTGGTTGGCCATTTCATTTCTGAAAATAAACATTCCAAATTTCAAGAAAATAATAACTGAAATCGTAATTTGTTTCCCAAAATAATGTTAATGTTTGAACAAATTACTCAAGTATACTAACCAACAAACAAAAGGATTAGTACATTTAGAAAAAAAATTTCACTCTAAGAAATGAGCGATAAGAGCAAAAAAGTAAAAAAAAAAATCACTTAAGAAATTTATTTAATTTAATTTTTGAAGGTTTTAAATTCCAAGCATTAATTAGAAGTACTGCTTTAGCGGAAAAATTAATCTCTAAATGCCATAGGAAAATACAAAAAACTCAATTGTATATGATAATTTAGGTTTTTTTTTATATATATTTAAGATTTTAAGGACACTTCAAAAATACTGAAGGGATAATCCTGCAATAATGTAACAAATGTAAATATGTAAAAAAAATATATGTAATTTATTAAATATAAATATTTAATAAATTACACTTTATTTTTTTAATATAAAGTAACTTCGTGATTTTAATACAAAATAAACAGTTTCACTGTGTATCTTATTAATGAATGTTCTAGATTTAAACAGAAGTGTGATGATTCCATTTGGCTCCCAGAGCTGCTAAAATTGGTATACTAATCAATGCACATGACATTAATTCATATGAATAAGAAAACCAGCAATAAGCTTACCTAAGAATAAGACCTCTATGAATACCTTCTTCCATTTTAGCTTGCATATGATATACATCTCCTATCAAATCCTTTATAGAAAAATGTTCTTCAAAAATATAGGCAGCATCTGCTCCACCAGCAAGACCAGCCACTGTGGCTAAGTAACCACAATATCCACCCATTGTCTCCACAACAAATACTCTCCTTTTTGTTCCTTGAGCACTCTGACGAATACGGTCACAGATCTGGAAAGTTTAAAAACATATTGTTTATTAATTACCAACTAAGGAGTTCCTATAAAAATTCTAAATAATCACTGATTTTGAATGCAAGAAGATTTGGTATATAATTATTGTTTGAAAGATACGATGTACATCAGAAAAGTAAAATACCAATTAATTGTGCATTGCATACATAACATTCATCCATATATTTAAAATAATTGGCAAAATCAGAGGATCAGTCCCAACCACTGGACCGATTTTGACAATTTTTATTTCATATGAAAGCTTATAGCCTCTAGATATGTTATTAATGCTCACCTGCCGCCCACCATTTCCAAGAGAAATCGAAAAAATAGTTCTCCACCGTACATTCTCTATGGCAGAAAACCATGAGACAGTCCCCCAGTCCCAACCACTGGACCGATTTCGACAATTTTTATTTGATACGAAAACTTATAACGTCTAGATATACCATCAATGGTCGCCTTCCACCCTCCATTTTTGAGATATACCACAAAATAAAACTTTTGCAGAGTCTCTCAGCTTTTACACTCGCCAAGTCGAAAGCATAGCAACAGGCTATTAATATTACGGATGAACAGCTGGTCACTGAAGACGGCTAGTTTCTGTTAAAGCTACTACTGTTTACTTGCTTTTCTTGGATTTCCTGCATATTTACTGTTAATTGGAAAATTAGAATAATTAAGAACTGTTTAATACCCTGTATTTCAGAGTTATTTTATTATGGCTTTAAAATGCTGATCTAGTTTTGGAAATTTCGAGAATTTTAGTTTTCCTTAATTAGCCAACATGCCAGCTTGGTAGATGAATTTATTATTTTAAAAGAAGGAATTTATTTCAATGTCATTATTGATTCATATTGCACATTTCTTAAGAATTAGTGGAAGATTTACTTGTTTCACAGCAAACATTTTTATTGACACACAAATTTTAAGATCTTTAAGTTGAAGTTTTAAAACTTACCACTACTTAGTAGCAACTATTTTTAGCTATTTATTTATTTTCATATCCACAACTTATCTTTAACTTTTTTTTAAAACCCAAATTACCATTCCATGCATGAATTTTGGGTTCCATCCATTCCATATATCAAAAATATTTTTTTTTCAATATATCATAATTAAAGCCATTGGTTTTGTAAGCTTAAATAGCATAGTTGCTTAAGCTGTGCATGTACTAACAGAATAATACATAAGAAATAGAATTACTCTAAATACTTTGTCTATCAAAAGAATTTAACTACTTCTATTCAACCTGTGTGTGCCTTTGCCAAGAAATGAGCCTCAGTCTGTAATTGATTCCTTTAAGAAATAAATTCAAGTTTTCCCACAATGGTGCAAGATCTCACCTAAAGAATTCCTACCTCAATTCTATAGATATGAGTTTTAATAGATAAATTCAGATAATATAACTCTTATGATAAAGAAACAGAATGATAAAATGCAAAGATTTAAAAGTTTCTTTGAAGAAAAGAAAAAAGTCAATTGGGTACAGTAAGTACAAGACATAGCTACAAATATAATCTCAGAATCTGAAACCTAGAATATACAGGAAGTTCTGCAAATGACAGAATTCTATTAATAATCTATTAATAATTAAGGATAAGACTATAGTACAAAAACAAAGCAAAAAAATCCTTTCAACCTCTGTAATCTCATTGAGAGCTGTATCTGATCCAAGTGAAAAGTCAGTTCCTGGAACGTTATTACTAATTGTTGCAGGGATTACAATCATTGGTATGCATAATTCAGGATACTTGTCCCTTTGGTCTGCCATTTGGAGAACTGAATGATAAGCCTAAAAGTGATAAAAAGTGTTATTTAAATAATTTAAAGAAGAAAAGAGTCAATAAGTCAGTAAAATATAAATAAATAACAAGATTTTTTGCTAAAAATAAACATTCTACTCCCAATTAAATAAACAATGTTAACACTATTCAATCATTATTGACCATCTCATGCAACAAATAGACTATTAAGTTGAATTCAAAGAGGCAGCAACAAACAAAGAAAATAAGATTTTGGCCGTCATGCTCATTTATCAGATAGGATGCATTTCCTCAGAAATGATTTTGAAGTAAAAAATAATAACAGCATAATTAAAACTGAAATGCAATGAAATTCCAAATAATGCTTCTCAATTTGTTTGTGAAAATGACACATTCCTTATAGATTTCAGACGGTTTTAAACTTTGAGAAATATATTATATATTTATCATCAGGAATATATTCATTTAACCAGTAGTAGTGTTCTCCCTTCAGCTTTCTTGTACACTACAACATACATACAGAAAGACCAATTGAAACCATATGATCTAGGATGGGCATGGCTTTCAACTGGCATATATTTTTGAGCTTCGAGTTATTTTGTTCACATGCACATGGACAGAGAGTCTTTCTGTTGATGGATTTGGTCTAACATTTGATACAGATCAAGAATTTTGGTGTAATGACTATAAACCAAATTTAAGCTATCTATCACATAGAGTTTTTGAGTTATTATCTTCACCGACAGATAGAATTCCTTTTTTTTTTTTTTGGCACAGATAGGTCTAAAGAGGGGAAATTCAACATAAATTCGAATTTAAATTTTTTGATTACAATACTTTATCTCTGTATACTTTGAATAGGAGAAAGTAAAAAGCAATCATAGAACTTAATAGCAATTTTTTTAAGGTGCACTGTCAAGGCAACAAAAAAAAATCTATTAAAATAAGTGCCTAAACATGAAAGAATAGAAATGATCAAGCTACATTTATTGATAGAAATATTTTAAATCATTTTACAATTGATATCTTAAATAATTTTTTTATTTAAATTATAATCATGTTTGCCCAACTACAAAGATTCTTTTGATGAGAACAAATGTACAGTAACATAAAGCCTTCCAAATAACAAAAATAAATACTATATATATATATATACTCACTTCAAATCCACCAGCAACCAATAGACCTTGAATTTTGTATTTCCTAAACTGTTCTACAACTTTCTCCATTATCTCAGCAGGCAAAGTTCTGCAAGAAATAGAAATGTCATGTTTCACCTGATTAAAATAAGATTAAAAGTGAAAAGTACAAGAAATTAAATTTTCAAACCTTTTGGTACCGAGAAAAGCACCTCCCTGTCCAACCCAGCCAGCAACTTCAGACCAATGCATTTCTTGGATCTAAAAAGATATATGCAAGTAACAATTATATTCAAAATTGCAAAAATGGGCATTACTATACATCCACAGTGACAAATAAACATGAGATAACATACATTCAACTAAGAAAAATATTAGTATAACTATTATGCACATATATTAAAGTTAATGATATGAATATGATATGTATCATTTCAAAAACGATGGTGAAAAAAGGAAGAATGGAGATATTTTTAGAACTTTGTTATGAAGTCTCAAAATTTAGAGTACTTCCTATCAATAAAGTTGTAATGTGATTTAAAAAATAATCTCTAAATAATACTTGGCAGGAAATGAATTTAGATTGTTTGAAGAAATTTGTTTTCAATAAAAATAACAAATACTTAGTAGTAGTTCTTACATTTCCATTAATAAGACCATCAAAGCCGTCATGAATGCCTAATACAGTGTTGCCTTGGAACATACAACATCTGACAAATGAACGCACAACAGCATTCATACCACAGCAAGGTGCTCCGCAATGCATAACAGCGAGTCTGAACTTCCCCTAAATGAAAGGAAGAATATAAGGCCATTAGAAATGAAAGCAAGACATCGGAATCATTTAAAGAAAAAATTCAAGATTTAAACTGATCAGTGATTTAGAAAAAGCCTACCTTCTGTCCACTATTCTCGTGAGCACAAAAGTAAAAGTATATTTTACTATAAATAAGTTGAAACCAGAGTTTTACAGTCAATAAGAATTATTTTAACTACAACTTTTCCTTTGCATAAAACATAAGTGCCTATTAAGAATTGATGGTAATATTAGATACAAACATTTTAAAACTAAATTAAGCTTTAAATGTAAATAAATAAGCCAAAAAAATCGTTGATGTAAATATATCATATATTATTTGAAACATTTGACATCAAATTTCTGCTCACTGCTTTTTATCCATTAAATATCCACTAATATCTATATATGCTAAATCTTTTATTTCACTTTGAAGTGATCACTTTGGAAATATATTTTATGAAGCATCCTGAAAAACTGAAACAACAAAAAATGTATCAGTCCAAGAAAATTGTTTCAATTCTTGTTTATATTTGATTCAAACTGAGAATTCATTTGACATTTCATGCATCTTCCAGTTTATAAAGAAAGATTAAGACTAGGCATTTAAATAGATTTACTGAATAATTTTAAGTATTATTGCTAAAGATGCTTCAAAGGACAAAGTGATACTTTTTTTGTACAAATGCATTGAAACTTACTGTTCCATGGCCTTCTTTATCTACAGCTCCCTCAGGTGGCTTCACTCTAGTAAGCATTTTGTAAGTAATCAAATTGCTGGCAAAGCTCCTAGAATTTTAAAATACACACGTGAGAAAAAATATATCTAAATAATTGAGTCTACTATAATATTGCATACTTCTACATAAATAAAAAACTATTATAACAACCAAAATGTATTTACCTTCCTCTCAAATTTACAGCTTCTTCCCATTTTTTGTTTTCCATTGCTTCAGCTACGGATTTAGTCTACAGATAAACATATATAAGTACAATCTTGTTCAAATATTAAATTCTTCAGAAACAATCACCAAACACCATTTAAATTTACTAAGCAATAACTGCTAATTGAGAATTTAGATTCTAGACAAATCTAAATTTCTAGAACAAAAGTACTATTTGACCCCATTCATGACAGAAAAATTTTGCTGCAACCCCAAAGTTTAAAAGTAAATTAGGAAATGATGTAATGATGAAAGATAAACTAAAAGAAAAAATTAATTAATGACAGTCATTCTTCAAATTTTAATGTAATATTTTATTAAAAAATTTTAATTATATTATCTAAATTATTTTTCAATACATATCTTGAAGGATCTAAAGCAAAAAAATTCCTATGAGAGCATCATGACCCCACTACTGTTTAGCATGACCCCAAGTGCAGTCACAAACCAGAAATTAGAAGAAACTCTACTACATTAAAAACAAAATCTGAGTTATTGCACCTTTTAAACTAAGCAAGTGAAAGATTCACCCACCTTCATGACACATTCCATTAGGGGTACCCGTACAGACTGATTACCATCCAGAGACACAACAACAGCTGGTGCTCCAGATTTTGCCTCGAGAAGTGCAAGAACAGCCTCTGCACCCATTCTGGAACCCTGAAAATTTATCAATATGGCCCTTTAAACATTTCATTTTAAATACCACATGAAAAAAAATCGTTGCAAAGAGAAGAGCTTGAAAAAGCAGGTGCATTCTTCCTTATTAGCTGATTCGATACTTACCAAAATTCTGTCAAAGGCAGAAGGACTTCCACCCCTTTGTACATGACCAAGTACAGTAACTCTTGTATCTTGCTGTAGATTATCTACAATAATCTTAAAAGAAAAATATAAATAAATTGTGGAATTAGTTCTATAACAGAAATTTACATTTCTTCAAATATTTCAATATCATACTCGCAAGTACCTTCATTTAAAATAAATAATCAGAAACATTTTTTGAAGAAAATATTTCCTTTGTTTTTAGGGAAAAAATACATAAATAAAATACATTTAAATGATGGAAGTGAAATTTCCTATTTCTAATTACAGAAACTATTAATTGACTTCAGTTGAAGTTTTTGTTCATTTTTGTTAAACTATAGAAATAAAGTCACAGGCCAATTCATTTTTAATCATTCACTCTTATTTCCTGCTTCTATACGAATATGTAAATAAAAAAAGCTTTTATATAACAGATGCATAATGTTATATCTTGTTTCACAGACAAAAATTATCAGCATTATAAAGTAATAAATAATACTGTTTTAAGGAGCTTCAAAAACAAAAACATTTTTCCAAAAAAATTGGCAATACTATAATAGTTTGCAGCCTGTCTCTAAAAATATACAGTTCAAAACTCAAAAAAATTACTGGCAATTTTTTAAAAATTTTTTTGCCATATTATTATAAATATTCAAGTAAAATTTACCTTTTTAACCATTTCAGCATTGATAGCCTTTCCTTCCCTATCCATGGCTCCTTCAGCAACAAGAATGATGTTCAGCCGTTGCCCAGCATCACGTTCCTGAATAAAGAAAATAAAATTGAGCTTTGGCTTAAAACGAATTATGAGTAATTTTTCATAAACATCCTATTTGAGTACATTAGTTTAAACTAAACTCGTGAACGTAATTTGTATGAAGAATGTATTTTTTTATAATATAATAAAAAAATAGAAGAAATCAAAATTCATTAGAAATAAAAGGGGAAAGGCTTTATTACCAATAAAATATCAGCTACATAATAAAATGAGCATGTTTAGAAAAAGTAACAGCAAATATTAGTTAACATCAAACAGAATCTTGGCTATGCATAAATAAGCAGTCTTTTCAGGTCTTTCAGGTCCAATATATTTCATTATTGGTAAAGTTACTTATTTTGAGCAGTTTTTATGTAATATACATTTCATTAAATCAGTAGGACTTCATTTACAAAGAGTAAGTTATTATTTTAACGTATTACAAAGAATTCAGAAGAAAGGAAGTTTCTCTTTCCTAATGTTAACAGGTATATCAACTTGGTAAATCCCATTTGGCATGTCTGGAATATTGAAATCACTACATGTGGCAGTAATACACAGACCCAGAGGTCACGGACTAGCTTGACAGACACAATTACCAGTTGGTAAATAACTCTCATCAGCTGAATAGAGGCAGGTTGACCAGATGGTATGCATTGTTAAAGAGAGAAATGCATATCCTCACTTTAAAGTAATAACAGTTCTGGTCAGGTGTATGAAAAAAAGGAAGGACTCTAGAGGAAGGCAGACAGTAGGTAAGGGTCAATAGAAATAAACAGCAGGAGTTGGCATTAAAAGCAGAGATTCTTATGGAAAAGGTGAAAGGCAGAAACTGAGAGATTAAGTGTGTAGTCGCATACAAAATAAAAGGAGTTAAATCCGACTTTATTTCTAGCAACAGAGTTAATGTTCCACTGGATCTTTGAAATCTTTGGGTTGGAGTTGTATTCAGTTTAGTGAAGTAAAATTAGACTTCTCTTCTTAACAGTTGATACAAGTAATATAATCAAGATATAAATCATAGCCAAAAATTGCAAAATAATCAAGAATAAGGACTGGTGTTCACCACAAATCACTGTAAAACTGTAGACTGTGTTTTCACTATAAAATGAACTAAAAGACAATACTGTTTTGACTAAGACAACACTGGAGCTAAAACAACATGTTTGTTTTGAAATTCATTCCATCAAGGTAAATTTTAAAAAATAATTTTTATCATTAAAATCAATATATATGAAACAAAATTAATTTTGTTTTCAAATTTTAGTATATAACAGATAATGAAATTATGTAGAACAATTAACACAAACAAGAACTTCAACATTCCTACCATTTTCAATTTTTCACACAATGTTATGGGCCAGTTAGCCTCTGGAGGCCATTCTGGAATGAAAACAAAATCTGCTTCACTTGCAAGAGCACCAACAAGTGCTAGATACCTGTAAAAAAAGAAAATTTAATCATTTTTCATATTTTATAATAAAAAATTAAAAACATAAACAGAATTCTTAAACTTACCCACAATGCCTACCCATAACTTCTAATATAAAAGTGCGCTGATGACTGAAAAAATAAATATATGAAAAAATGATTAAAAGAGCATCGAAAGAATGATACAGATTCATATAAGCTTAAGGTAATGTTCACCTAATGACTGTTGTTTTGGTATTGAAAAATAATCCCTTAAAAAATTTAATCATCATGGTCATTTTATTTTTTTATTAATTCTTATTCACTTTGATATTTGCATTAATTTCAGCAATAAGATAAACAAGTGCTTTTGTTTTATGAAACAGAATAGATCATTATGCAAATAACTTAGAATTTTAGATAAAAATGGAAGAAATTTTACCTTGACGCTGTTGTGACTATAGCATCTATAGCTTCAATGATGCGATGAAGAGCTGAATCAGTACCTATAGTCATGTCAGTTCCACAAAAATCATTGTCAATTGAGCCTACCATTCCAACTATGTTTAAAGAGCTGCACTGTTGCTTTTTCTCAGCAGTAATTTTTCCTATATAGTCACAAAATTTGAGGATGTGACATTTGAATATATATATACAGAACAATAAAGAACCAATTAGAAGTAACTTCCTACCATTCTTATGCATTTTCATAGATCTTTTCAATCAAGTAAAAGCAAAAATGACATTTCCCATTCACAATTTAAAAAACCATCTCTCTTTTCAAAAAACTTGAAAATTTTCCATTCGTTTTCCCAATGCTGTTTTTATGACATAATCAGACATAAAACCAAATGGTGAATGTAAAGACAGCATAGGGAAAATGCATATTTCTTCTAGCTACAGATATCCTTAGTTCAGTAACATAACAAATCCATGCTTTTTTTTTATATAAAGTCGCCAACTTGAAACTGTAAAAATATGTCTGCCTATGGTACTACTATTAAAGGAAATCAAAATTGGGCCCAGTTATGCAATCAGGAATCAGTCAACATTTTATGTATTTCAAGTTCATTTTTGTAAACTGTTCCAAGTGCTTGCAATTCACTATGTATAACTAAACATTTCCAATCTATTGCACTTTATATAATGTAATTATTAATTTTAGAAAACTGCAGTATTAGAATTTTTTCTGCAATGCTCTGCAACAACAGCTACATCTCAAAATGTGTATTTTTGAATTGGTCCCTAATTGCACTACTGCGTCCAATAATTCTTTGAAAAAGGAAATATTAAAAAGATATTCTCATATATTTATCAATATAAAAATCTTTCAATGGCACAAATAAACAAGATTAAAAGAAATGGAAACATTAATCTCATGGAAAATTTTACAGTAATGTTTTATCCTTAAAATTAATAATAAAAAAAACTATTGTATAATAAAAATAAGAAAGATTTTTAAAAAAAACAATTACCTGTTGAGAAAAGGAAATTATTGACTGTAAATAAGCATTTATAATAAAAAGCAGGAATGCTAAATAATCAGTTTTTGAAATTTTTAATAACCTTTTGAATTTTTATACAGATATTTCTAAAACTATTTTTCAGGTGTGCATCATCTTCAGGTTAAGTTTTTTCACTATTGTGTACATGAAAAAAAAAGCAACAATCATAAGAATTTGTTTTAGAACTGAAAATAGTACTATCACATACATATCAAAATTACCCAAGAAATATTTCAGCCAAGTAAATAATAATTGAAACAATAAAACATTTGCTATAACAACTTTTCAGAAATCTTTCAGAGATAACATAATCTACAAGTTAACTACGCTGTGGCATAGCAGGGAGGGAAGGAGGTATAGATGACTAGGTGCCACTTTTCAGAGCAAGAGCCATAAAGTGACCAGCGGGAGTGGCCTCCCCTAAACTTTCTCATATACTTTTCAAACATTTGTCATTTCCCTTCCCCTGCGTTGATAAAAAGTTCGAACCAACTGCAACCCAGAATGCAATGACTATCAGAAGGTTTTTCATTGTTGATTATAGTGATAGTAAAATATTGAGGTGAAGAATCATATTCAAAAAGATGTGTATGTATTAAAACTTCGCAATATTTTTTTATTTTTTATTATCAAACTCTAGCAATGCGAGTTCCGCGTGCGGAGAAGAAAACAGGAGAACAGCTTGCTCGCTGAATAGCTTGCACATGCACAGCGATTGCTTCCAGTACGCCAGTAAAACGAGATGCCCTAAATGTTTGTTTCCTTACAAAATCTTGCCGCCAGAATTGGTTTTGGGCAAACTGCCAAGTTTTCGGAGTGTCTCTTCTTTGCACAGGCATTTCTACCACTACACATGTGTATGGAGTTAAACAAGTATGCGATTATACAGACAGACAGACAGCCCGTTGACGGATTTGGCCCAAAATTTTATACGGACCTACATTCATGATGATAAAACTGTGTATGAAATTTTATCCATCTGGCTTTTCAACTTTTTGAGTTATAGCATACGCATGACCTCGAACATACAGACAGACAGACTTCCCGTTGACAGATTTTGTCCAAAATTTGATAGAAAACTACAAATTATGTTTAAAAACCACATACCAAATTTCATCCCCGTAGCTCTCATAGTTTTCGAGTTAACGTGTTCACAGACAGACATAATTCCAAAATTGTGTTTTTCGGACTCAGGGAGGTCTAAAACATGGAGATTCGTCAGAATCTCGAGTTCGAATTTTTTGACGATTACAATACTTTCTCTTTGTATACTTCATGTACGAGAAAGTAAAAATTGCTCGTGGACATTTCTTTTTCATTTTATATTTGATAAGAATAGATTCAGAAGGCAAATATGATGAGAGAGCAACAATAATATATTTCTAACCTTTAGATTATATACTTAAGAAAAATCAAAGACCTCCTGTTAAGATGGGGATTTTAGCAGAGAAAAATGAACATGCTTTCCTTCCTTTTCTAGTGATAAGATCTTTGATGATGTTACTATTGATGACTTCCTTCATTGGCAATCAAACTATCCATCCTGCATATCTTGATACAATAAAAATAGAAACCAGCAAATTAACACTTCAAGGAGAGGGAAAGCCTAATGCCCTACTGATATGGCATATGTATCAACCCGTAAGCATAGGTAAAAAATTCACTGATACATTATACAACGCACCATACGTCAGGAAAAGGTTAATAAAAGTGCTCTGAGATAATTTTATCTTTTTAGGCCCTGAAACCACCTACTGTTATTTATAAAGAGTATTACTAACCTTGAGATACTAAATCATCTAACAGTGATTCCCAATCTTGACGGAACTGATTTGCACCAGTTAAACTACCATCACCACCAATTACCACTAGGTTAGTAATGCCATTCTGTACTAAGTTGAGGGCAGCTTTCAAACGTCCCTCACGTTCTCTGAAATCTTGACATCTGGCACTTCCAATCACAGTACCACCCTAAGAAAATTTTTAAAGATATTATTATGTGGTGATTCTATTAAGATGGATGACTTACTGAATTTCAAATATTCCAATGGGAAATTTGTTAATTTTACTTCAATGGCAATGAACCAAAATAAATGAATTTTATAATGTTTCCTGATTTTCCAACAGAATTATTATAAATAAATCTCCTTATCCATCTTATAATTAGAAGACTTTTCTAATTGTAAGATGGAAGCACATTTTTTAAAAATCAATTTGGTGAAACAGCTGCAACAGAAAAATATACAAAAATAAAAGAATATAATACTTATTTGATTGCTCTCCTTATTAAATATAATGCATAAATGCATCCATATAAAATAACTGAATCTCACACTTTCTGAAAAGTACCCTTGAAGAAGCAGGCAAATATTTCATCTTGGATAAAGAAGCACATAAATTTTTAGTAGGTAAGTTAACAAGAAATTTGCAAAATGTTAACTGCACAACAAATTAAATGGGCTTTTTTTTATAACTATATTCCCTTTTATTTTTCTTTGCAATTGAACATTAATTCAAATAAAAGTGAATTTTGCTATCAAAACTTCAAATATAACATATGATTGATGGTAATTAAAAACTTGTCCATCTCTATATCAATAGGAAAGGCAAAGGTGTACATTTTAATTTCAATTGTAAAATATTTAATTCCAGTATGACTTTTGTGGTAGCTTGTGGAATATCAAACATGCATATTTGCCAGAAGCCACTTGTTCCTGTGAATATAAAATGAAATTTAAGTGAAATGAAGATATCCCTGCAATACTTGGCAGTAGTATATAAAAGGATGATTCATTGCTTAATTTCAGCTAACTTTATTAGATGCAGTGGCATGACTAAAGGGGTGGGTGGAGCGCCAGTCTGCCCCAGGTGGCGCTTCAAAAGGGGTGGCAAAATTGGACATGAAGGAAAACAATTTTATAATTAAAAATAGCAGAGGCACTATCTCAATCATTGCATACATAAAAAAACAAATACAATTAATTTACACTTTTCACCTTTTATCAATAAATTATCAATATATGAAAGAAAGACTGGTGGTGGATGAATAATTTCACAACCTGTCTGCAAATATCAAGGACAAGGATATCAAAATACAAATTATGTTACTAATAAAATGTTTTCTTGAATTCTTTTTTTTTGAGGTTTATGTGCCTTATGTAACTTGTAAAGGAAGGGCAGTATCTTACAAGTTTACCCGGTATCACAAAAGTTGCAATTATGCCACTGATCGCATGCTCGTTATTTTTTAGCTCAAGATGTAGCTGACAAATTGAATATCTCATTCTATTATTTTTAAATATTTTATTGTCAATAAATGCTTGCTGTTTTCTGCAGCAGGGTTTCCTTAAAGGCCTAAAATGATGAACACACTTTCTGATAGTCAAACTTCTAAACCGCAGAGCAACAGGTGGGAGGCTCCATATTTCAACAACTAAATGAATAATTCAAATATCTCAGTTTCTAATATTTCATTTACTACAAAGTAATAGAATACCATTTAAATGGAAAGACTATGCACTGCTTTATAGATGTGATAACATGATTCTCCACTACATTACAGTCTTTTAGAAAATTGAAAAACCACCAAGAGTTGCAATTTTGAAAGTAAACAAGAATTTTTTGACATGCGAAAAGGATTGACTAAAGTACTTTTATATAGATATCAAGAGAATATGCATATTTATGTCTCTTTAAATTTCAGAAGCCGTAAAATTACACTCTTTTTTTACTGTCATTGAAAAGAATTAAATGACATCTTATAAGATTTCAATGTCTTCTAATCAGCATAAAGTGGTACGCAAATTGAAGTAAGAAAGTACTGGATTAGCATAATGCAAAATGAATTGGCATAATGTAGAAGGAACAAACAATGATGATATTAATCAATAACATCTTACAGCTTTTTTGAAATTCATATTAACAAAAAGAATTCAAAAGACAAATCAATCAAATATTTAAATAATATGTCAAGAGACAGCATTGCAAAATACACTTTCATGAAATATGTATGAAAGAGTTTTACAATTCAACTCTTACCTTATGAATAATGCTAGATACACTAGCCCAGGTGGCTTCAACAATATGATTGCCACCATCTACCATACCTTGATATCCTTCTTTTATGAAATATACCCTGCAACCAAGGTACAGACCCATTCGTACTACTGCTCTGACAGCAGCATTCATGCCTAAACAAATTATAATAATTCATACTTAAATATTGACAAATGGAAATACATTAATGTACATAATTAAAATTTGAGGAAAACGAAAAATATTTATATCTCTTTTACTACTAAATAAATTGATTTATAACTATATAACAAATCAGTGATTAAGACTGCAAAAATTCAGTTTTATTCGAGATACACATTTAAGAAACACATCTTGCCAAAGAGTGAGGGAGATTTATCACTTAAACATTAACACAGACTGTTTGTTTCTGTTGCTAAAAATCCCTATACCTCGCATCTCTCGAAAAAGAATTTGGATGCCTTTCTAGGAGGGCAAGATTTTTTTTTCTCTTGATCGAATCAGATCAGCAATAACTTAGCCCATTTTTTTTATGACAATTTTCATTTCTTTTTTCATTATGGATTGAAAAGAACTTTGGAATGAATAGGGGATAATAGCCTTTCTTACTGTAAATTCCAAAAACCCCTTTTTCAAATCAAATCAAATCATATCTCTCAGAGATACAACTCAAGGATCAAGACTGTTTGTTTACAACTTTTACCCATTAGTGTTGACATTTACCTTTTCTTGTAATTTAAATGAATTTCAGTAAATTCAATAACTACTAAACCTATCTAAACTAAATTTACCGACACAATTTGTTGAAAATGAACATGATAAATATTCAAAATGAGCTTTTCTAAGATAACAGTGTTAGCAATAACTGAGTCTTTTATGCAATAATTCAAAACATTTAATGTCAAACAGCTTAACAACTATTCTGCTCATTACACTAAAAGATTTTGACAAAACTTTTCTAATAATTTTTGTTTTGCTACACAAAAAGCTCAAACATATCAGAAATTTAATTAGTTCTGTTTTACAACATTAAAAACTTAACTTACAGTTTTTTTGCTCAGAGCGTGTTTGGTTTCAAGCAATACCAAATATAGTTTTTACTGTAATTAAAAAACAATTGAGAAAATTACATATATAGGGAGCAGGTACAGAAATGTGGTTCAATATTCAAAACAGGTACAGCTTTGAAATACGGTATCCACTGACAATAATTTTGTTTTGGCGACTTTTTTCAACAGCTTCAATATAGGACCCCATTGGCGATATTATGTTTTCGCGACTTAACAATACGAGGTTTGGTTATTTGACAAAAAGTCGCCAATACCAGATTATCACCAGTGATGCCGTATATCAAAGCCGTTCCTCAAAACATTTTACTAAGACAATAAAAAAATACTAAAAACAATATTCTAATTTATTTGAATTTTTGTATCAAAAATTAAATGTTTGCACTCAAATTTGTAAACTGCCATACATTTTCAAATCCAAAGACCAATTCTAAAAGAAAATACCATATTATACTCTATTTTTCCACTATAACTTTTGATATCTGAAAATAAACAATAAAAATGCATCTAAAAACAAAAATTACCTTGGGAGTCTCCACCACTGGTGAAAACCCCAATGACACGACCTTTTTGAGCTCCCTGTTGGAGAGACATGCCTTCCCGGTGAATGGGTTCAGTGATTACAGGGATAGGTATGGCAGCTTCTTCAAGGGTGCTGAAAGTAATATTTTTACACATTTGCTTAATTTCAGCAAAATGGTTTGAGAATAAACTCATAAAATGTTTAAAAAATACTAAACAATAATATTTTTTCTAATATGTTATGTTAATGTAAAATTGAATATGAAAAAAAATATTGTAGATAAATTCAAATTATTTATCTTTATGTGCAAAACAATTACTTGTTTTTACAACACGTGAACACAATCTATAACAACATAGGGATATCCAGAAACTTAAAATATAAAGTAATATCATGTGTTGATAAAAAGAATAACAAATGGCTGTCAATTAGACTATGAACCATTATATCTTTTGAAAATCAAATTGAAAGAGGAAAGAGTACTTAAATTAAAAAGGGGAAGAATATGGACCAGCACAGAAAGAATGAATAAATAATTTACATTGCAAGATTAAAAATAACTTTTACTCAGTACTAAGAACAAAAATACACAAATAAAATAAAAACTTATATTATATGCTCAGCACGCAACAAAATTTGTCAGCACTACTAAAGCAAATTAACAGTAAAGAATAAGTTCTCATTTTGAAGCAATATTAAATAGCATTGACTCTACATGCTATCATTACAAGAATCTAAACTATATTAAGCTTTTAATAATTCTTGGTTACATGCAAAAATGGCAGAATGAGAAAAACTGCATCATCTCAAAAAGTTAAAAACATCCAACCATATTACTGTTCCTAAAATTCATGCAACAAACTTTTTTATTTTCAATTATATTATAGTTCAGAACGGCTGCTCTGAACGATTTCCAAAGTGGAGATTGTTGTATGAAAGAAAGCAAACTACCTTGCAATTGCCTTCGTTTATTACAATAAAAATGAAAATATAGGCCTTTGTAAAACTAACATTATGGCTCATTCTTGTTCCTTAAGTTTTTTTTTTTTCATGATGCATTTAAATGCATGTCCCCTGACAAACACAAACAGCAAAATATCAAACACTTCCAAATACATTACTTATATTTTGGCAAGTATGTTATGGATTTTTTTTTACTAGAACTTAGATTTCAATTTTTGTTGTTGCTGTTTATGAAAAGATTTATTTTTAATAGAAGTATTCCAAGGAAATAACACAGTAAAAAGCACATATAAATAAGAATATCACAAAAAATTAAAATGTTTAAAACAAAGAATGGAAAAAGTAGCAAAGTTGAATTTTTATTGATAATTAATCATTGAATCTGTAAAAAAAAATTCTAATAATATTTTCAATTTTCATACAAATGGAAGCATAGCGAATAAATAACTATAATATATATCAACTAATTCCTTACAAGATAAAAATAATAATAAATAAATAATAAAAAACGATGAAAAATTATTTTTGCTGACACAAAGTTTAGTGACAAATGATTTGTATTAATGTATTAATACATTTGGTTTTGCCTAGTAAGTAAGTCCCTTTTTTTGTGTCAATGATATAAACAGAAATATAGATTTACTTATCATATTTTATTTTGCATCATTGGCAATACTTTGCTACCTTTATGTTATAAAGAATGTGCAAAAGAAGTTATTATTTTTTTTCAGAAAGATGTGTCATATATTGAAATAAATGTTGTAAGTTTAAACAATTATTATCTTCACTTAGTATCACCTGATTCAAACTCTTCCTGACTTAAAATACAAGACACAAGCTTTGAGAAATAAATGATGTTCGTTCTCTTGTTTTCCATTTTAACATCATTTTTTTTTTCATGCTTTTCTCTGACATGCATTGCATTTTAATAAATTGAAAAGATGTAAAAAGCAAGATTTTATAAAATAACAATTGTAATAATATCAACAAAAGAAAAATGCAACACTAACAAAAAGCAAAATAAAATTTCAAACTAAAAATTACTAACTCTGGAAGGTCATCCATTGCAAAATTATTTCTAGGATCACAACATGCACTAGTGGAATCAACTAATAAGCCACTACAAGCCTTGCCTTATTAAGCAGGCAAAAAATTTGTCATTACCAGCAATCACTTCTGATACAGAAGATTAACAATTAGGAAGGAGCTAGAAAAAAAAACAATAAAAGATCATAAAATTATTTTCACATAGTTAAAACTTCAGTAATGTTAATAATAACCTTGTGGAAAAACAGTTTATTGGAGTTAACAATATCCTAATAAAAGTCTTTGGTGGTTAATAGCATTTCATCCTGCAAATGATTAAAGCTAAAATGACATCCCTTCTAATAAAGCAAACAAAGAGAAAGATAAAGCTGACACATAAAATTCTCTTATTTGATGTATCTTTTATAGAGCCATTGTCTACAGATCTTTTGTTTTTCATTCTTCAGAAAAAAAAAAATAATTCTTGATTTAGAAAAAAGAACATAAATAAAATAAATTCACAAAGATTTTTTTTATTATAAGTTTGTATTTCTCTGAAAAGGGGGGAAAAACAATAAAAGTACAAATAATTTTTTTCAACATTGCAAAAATTCAAAGCAATAATTTTCTATTGGAAAAAAATTACTCATTGATAAATCCACATCAAAATAATTTCAACTGCAATAAAGAAGCTTATTATAATATGCAGAGTAAAAGATTCTCTATGTAAAACAAATACTGCATTGGAATTCAGAATCATTGATTGAAATCTATGTAAAAGGAAAAAGATGTAAAATTTAATATGCAATCAACTTTTGTATAAGAATAATTTTTTTGTTTTATTATAAATTATTTGAAAAAAATAGTCTCAAGAATAACTCTCAGGAAATCTGACACTTACACTTTTTTCGATTATAAATTATCCAAAATATCAGTATTCCTGCTGCATTTATTATTAATATTTCTTATATGAATCTTCGGTAGCAGTGAAAATGAATAAACATTTGAAGAGCAGGCTCATATTCTTTCAAAATAAAAAATAGAGTTATTTCTATAAATTAATTTACAAATCGAAAAATAAGTATTAGCACTAAAATAATTAAAAATTATTAACAGAAATTAAAATAAAAATACTAATTTAAGAAACAGCAAATTACCATTAATATTCATGGTACATATTATTATTAAAATAAAGAATTCTACAATAAAATATATGCAAATAAAATATATTTCCTTGTTTCCACCAGTACAATTATGACTCGAAACTTTCAAATGAAAATATCTTCTTTCTAGTTCAGATATATTAAAGATAATCTGCCAATAATTTGAAAAACATGCAATTCTATTTTTTTTGTTATTATTTAATAAACGACCATGACACAGTACAGAGAAAAAAATTAAATCTCCCCGAAAAAAATTTATATCGCAAAGCCTTTTCTTTATTGAACAAAAGTAAGGAAATAAGAAAATAAAAAATATCTGAAAAGACCTGTCAAAGTTAATTCACAAAAAATAATTTGTTAAAATTTATAACTGCATTTAAAAATAAATCCACAAATGCTTACTAATAAACTGACCATAGGCATAAATGACAATCAAAGGATTTAAAAAATTTGTTGTCGATAATGAGAGGAGAATCTTTGCGCGCGAGGATAAACTGAAACTCACCTTTCGCCGCATCCAAGATCATTACATCACGTCCCTTTCGTCCTTCAGGAGGATTTTTCTCAAAACCAAAACACTCCTTCAAAACGAGCGCCACCTGAGATTCAGAATCATAAATAATTTTGATAAATTGCTTCTTTCACTTAGCAAAAAATTCATATGCACAATCTATTCTAAAAAAATTTATAATGTATTTTATGAAAAACAAACATCTAAACAGTTCAATTAGTTGAAAATTATATAATTCTTGCAAGCAAATCTTTTAATCGATATATCGTGCTTTCCAACTTCTGGAACGATAATTCTTCTTCACTTCATAGAATCTAGCACCTGGCAACTGAAAGAGGGCAATTCTTCGAAGGTGTCGCGTTAGATCAAGGGAATAAAGATGAGGTATGAAATCTTATTTGAATTACTTATTTTCCGAAATAATTAAATTTATAATCTAGTATTAGTTATTGATTTTATGTGCAAAGGATGTTTTTCATTGAAATTCTTCTTTAAATGAGATTAATCTTAAAGTAATATCGTTTATGAATTAACCCTAACGCATACACGTGGCGTAGCAATGATTTGCAACTATTTGTTCGTTCGTAAATAATATGAACATTGCGTATTTTAAGTTATTGAAGTATTAAAAGCATAAATTATGCTTTTTATTGTTATATTCTCTGTAGAAATTCCCTTTAATAACATTGTTCTGCCATCAACGTATGGTATTAGCGCCATTCTGTTGGAGTGCCAACATAAAATATCAAAAGTGTGATAGGGAATTGAATGCCAATAGTTTTTTTTTTAAAACATTTTTATTGCAAATGCCTTATTAACGCTGCAATAATTTTTCATAAGTTTTAAAAGTAAATTGTAGTAGGAAGATAAACATTAAACATTCCATAAATTGCCTGTGAACTTCATGAAGTTATTAAAATTTGCTTGGAATTCGGTAATGCATGATCGTAGTTTCCAATTTTACGTGTATTTTCGTTAGAACATTTGACTTTTGGCATTTTTAACTTCTTGCATTTGACTTTATATTCTGATTAGATGTTACAATAAATTCTTGAAAGGCAGGTGTTGGATTAGTGCGTTTGCATTCTGGCCGACCATTGTCTCTGACGTTTCTTAAATTGTTAGTTTATTTTTGATGCAGAAGATCTGTAATAATTGTAGTGGATAATAATCGTCGCAAGCTTGTTTTACATATTTTTATGTATCAAGTTTCATAAGCTATTGTGTATGATGACCTACACATTTTGTAATCCGAATGTGTAGAAATTTGTAGAATAAATTTTTTATGACTTGTATAGTGTTACTAACTGCTTCATAATTGAATCTTCTCTTTTTAGTTGCCTGAGATTACAGAAGCGGTTGGCAGCCGCTGTATTAAAATGTGGCAAAAGAAAAGTTTGGCTGGATCCTAATGAAATGAGCGAAATTGCCAATGCTAATTCTAGTAAGTACAATTTTTGTTTCCATTACTAATTTTGTGATTTATTTAATGTGAGTTAATTTCTTTGTGTGAACTTGTATATGCAGGTTCTGAATAGAGATCTTTGGTCTGTTATTTAGTATATACATATTTTGTAGTAAAAACTTACAGGCAAGCCTATAAGGTAGGTTTACATCAGGCCATGCTGGACAGTAGCATGTAGTTATTGCTTCGGGACAAGAAAATGCCTTCTCCGCTGTTTCTGTGCATGCCTTTATCTAATTCCAGAGTATGCTTTAATTTATTGGCTTGCATGTATTGACCTCGTTTAAACCCACCTTTTGTGTCTAAATTTTGCAAATTTTGTTTTCCTGATCTTGGTAGCAACTTTTTCTCTGTACAAGAGTGAAAAAAAAAACTGCTATATTTTTCAGTCTAAAACTTATGTATTTCATTAGTTTATTAATGTATAGTATATTTTGTTAAGGCTGACCTAGCAATTTATAATTTGTTAGCTTAGAGTCTACTTACGAGAGATTTTGCAGACATTCTTCAAAAGATTAGAACTTATAGTGTTTTTTGCCTAGTCTTTGGGGATGCAGTAAAACCAAAGTGTACGGTACATCTCTTGCCAAGCTGGTGCCAAATCATGAAAACCTTGCCAAATGTCCACTATGTTACCGCCCGCCATTGGCTTACCACATTTAGCGAGTTTTCGCCAAAGAGAAGGCGCCGCACCGTACACTTTGATTGGGCCTGGGGATGCAACAGGTATTCGGCCAAATAAATTTAGGATAGTAATTTTTTTTAAATTAAGAAATACATTTCAATGTATGGTAAAACCAAAGTGTATGGTACATCTCTCGCCAAGCTGGCGCCAAATCATGAATAACTGGCCAAACGTCCGCCATGTTACCGCATTTACCATGTTACCTTCCGCCACTGGGTTACCGCATTTAGTGATTTTTCGCCAAAAAAAATTCAAGTTTGGTGCCGTACCATACACTTTGGTTGGGCCTCAATGTATTTATTATCAAAAAATCTCTTGCCATTTATTTAACTTGAAGTTACGGAGCACATAATTTTAATAGTCTTGTACATCATTTGAAATTGTAATGCAAGAACAATAATTTTCAGGAAGAAGTCTATTCCGTTTAGTTTCGCATACATTAATAGCTTCAGAAAATAAATACTCCATATATACTGTACTTGTAGAAGCTGAAAGAAAATTTTTTGCTAACATTATCCTTCCATTCTTCCCCCCCCCCCCCCCTTTGATGAAAATAACTGTCCGCCGCATGCACAAAAGCACGGAGGGTTTCCAAATCTGTTGTTAAACAATAAGATTTTTTAAATATACAAATAAAGTATTTTATTAATCTATATTTTTTTATTTAATATTTGTGAAATATTTTGTTTTCCAATCAAAATGAGTTTTTTAAAGTTGAGTATTCGGCCAGATCATTCTTCGTTTCATGCCTAACTAGCCTTGGATCACATCTACTGAAGAATAGCTTGTTTTCAAACTTTTTAGTAGTAACTGCTTTGACTGTACGGTGTTCGATTATAATACTATTAGGTGTGACACTCTTATTTTAATTCATGTTAAGAACTTGGCTAAAAGGGATAAGTGTTTAATTAAATTAGAATTAAAGAATAAGCTAATATTCTCCAAGTGGAGCCTGTTGTCCATTGTGGATGTTTCTTCCTTTTAAGGTTATAAAAGCTAATCTGTTGAAGCTATGCCGAGTGGTAATAAATAATGTACATGTTTCAGAACCCTAAATAGGCTTGTTTTCAAGTTTTGGACATTCAAACAATAAGCAGTAAATTGAATTTATTTAGCAAGTCTAATCCAGGAAATGTTTAAAAAATTTTATGCATAAGCATGTTTAGTTTTTATTTAAATCATTTTATTCTACAGTACTTTATTTGTTGTATGTTATTTGAAAATGTACCAGCTTATTGTAACATAATCAAGACCGATTCTGAACTATTATGCTCGACTTTTGTTTGTTATGCATGCTTATAAAGTTTCTCTTCCAGTCTTGTATAGGTGTTCATTTACCAAATTTGATTGTTAGGATTGAAGGCAATATTGATAATGAATTTTCAGGAAATGGAGGTGCTTACCCCCCTTTGACTTGTGTCTGTAGGGATAGTAATTCTCCTACAGAATATCAAAGCTCATCCTCTGAAAGTATTTTATTGCTATTCAGGCAGAAGCTTGGAAACAAATTTTTGATTGCCAACTTTAAAAAAGGTAATGAGTTGGTCTGATTTTAAAACTTGAAAGGTGAAAATTGGATTATTAATAAATTTTATGTTTTAAAAATGGAGTGCTTACCCCCCTTTGACTTGTGTCTGTAGGGATAGTAATTCTCCTACAGAAAATATCAAAGCTCATCCTCTGAAAGTATTTATTACTATTCAGGCAGAAGCTTGGAAACAAACTATTTTTATTAAGGAATTTGTTTTATTACAAAAAGGTAATGGATGTATTTGATTGTCTTTTAAATTTGGGAAGTCTTGGAGATTAAAATTTTAATAATTTTGACTTTCTTTTTCAGGACAAAATGTTCGTAAGTTAATTAAGGATGGTCTTATTATTCGCAAGCCTGTTGCTGTCCATTCTCGAGCTCGTGTGCGTAAAAATAAGGAAGCCAGGAGGAAGGGTCGTCATTGCGGTCCCGGAAAAAGGAAGGGCACTGCTAATGCCCGTATGCCGAAGAAGGTGGTGTGGATACGGCGTATGAGGGTGCTGCGGAGACTTCTTAAAAAGTACAGAGAAGCGAAAAAAATCGATAGACATCTGTAAGTTTAGTTTTCATCGTATCTTATACTATTCACTTTATATGTATATGCTTGTTAGATTAGAGTGTCTTGGAATTCTTAAGTTTGGTTGCATTTAATTTTTTTCATATTTTACTGGCCGTACTTTCTCTATTTGGTGATGGTTTGATGGTGAAATAGTTTCTTTTAAAATATTAGGGTAACTATTTTTTATGAGTTATTAAAAAAAGATTACTAATGTTAAGTGATGGGTGCGGATATAGTTAGCATTATGTGGATAGTTAAGAGGTTTGATTTTTAATTTATTACTTTTTATAGGTATCATGAGTTGTACATGAAGGCCAAGGGTAATGTATTTAAAAACAAACGTGTCCTTATGGAATTTATCCATCGTAAGAAGGCTGAAAAATCCAGATCCAAGATGCTTTTGGATCAAGCCGAAGCTAGGAGACAAAAGGTGCGTGAGGCTCGTCGTCGTCGTGAAGAAAGACAACAACAAAAGAAGGCTGAACTGCTTCAAGCTTTCCAGAAAGAGGAAGAAGCAGTTAAGAAATAGATTGTACGCCATTGATTTAATAAACATCTTCTGTAATAAACTGTAAATGTTTGTCACTTTTGGAGTTCCATTCATTTTGAAAGTCTTGTTCTGTGATCAGATTTCTATTTCGGATTTTCTTCAGAGTTCTATTTTATTTTGTAGCAGTTTTAGATTTGTGTGTTTAGTTAATTCAGAAGTTTGGGTAGTTTCCAATCCATTCTTCGTTTCACATGGTTTTTTTAAAAAATAAAAAAATTGGAGGTAACACTTAATATTCTAGTAAAATGATGCTTTTGAAACTAAAATCCTATAATTATCGGTACTAACACATTGTTGTCTGGCAATTTTGCACAGATGCTGTCTCGTTCACCATTTATTATTTCATAATTAAATGTGGAAGTTCAATAAATTAACTTGTGTTTGGGCATGAAAACACAAGTTAAGTCGTGACCTGTCAACAATGTGTTAATAGCTTCTTGCCAGCTGGTTAAGCATTCTTATTGTGGACATGGCACATTTCAGCTTTTTCGGCATCAAATTTTATTATTCTTGGGATCATTGAAATTTTTGTTAATGTGTTGGAGGGTATGGCGTGCTCAAAAGAAGTGAGTAGCACGTAAACAAATTTTGTGCCGTGAGCACATTCAACTTAGTGTCAGTTCTGATGAAAGATCTAGAAGAATGCATATTGAAATATACTCAGTTTTGAATGTTAAATACGAAATGATTAGCAAAGGGCAGTCTGCTGTTGAATATTTTACAAAGATTTTTTGCATGATGCAAATAGCAACACATACAAAAATTTAAGGTCAAAAGCAAATGCTACCAGGAGAAACTTGATAGTAAGAAAATAAAGAAAAAGCCCCCCATCAAAGAAAGAGGGTAATAATTGAAAATGGAGGAAAATAGCAGACTGAAGCTTGAACTGTTAGCTCAAAAAGTAATAAAAGGATTGCATATAATGTATAAATGGAAAAAAGTTTTCACATGGCCATATTTTATAGTTGGATAATTTTTACCAAAGTTTATAGTTGAACAAAACTTACTATGCAATTCAATTTTTCTTCCATTTTCTTTTACATAATTCTACGATATTTTCAATATCTTGAGTATTTTTTTGTATAAATTTATTCATTTTATTGTTCAATCAATCATACTTATTTCTTGGTATTTATGTCTGGCACAATTCATTATTTGTGAAGTTCAGCTTTTTTTTTTTTTTTGTTCCAAGCCTGTGTCATGTCTGTCATTGTTTTTCTTGATACTTTTATCAGATATAGTTTGAATGCAATAAAGTGCATCTAAAATTACTTATATTATTCATATGTTCTGTTTCACATATTTACTAAACATTAACTTTTGCAGTTATATTTTGCTTTTATTCTTGGGGGGGAGGTGGATGCTTCCTCAAGCAAAGGCAGCTTGCTTTATCACTGAACTGGTTGTCCATGTCAAAACATTACTACTGAATTCTTTCTTCTTATTGTTGATGGCTGTTCATCATTACATTTAGTTTTTGTGTGTATCCTTTTTTAAAGTTTCTTAATTTTACTGGTATGGGATATCTATATCGTCTGTCAAATGAAAGTACATTACAACTTTGCTTTGATATGAATAGAAATTACTGTTTTGTTCTAGCATTGACCAGTATCTTTTGTTCTAGAACTATAGTTGATCAGTTTTTGACATTGAACATTTAGATTGCTGTTTGAAGTTATTTTGTAATCTAGCTTTAATTGATCACACCCTAAGAAATTAACAGCCACTAATTTTTATTGCTGATGATATGTGTTGCATCTGCTATTTTTTAAAGTTGGCTAATTGGTGAGAAGGGAAAACCCATAATGACACTATGAGGATTTATTGAAAAGATTATTTTCAAACTGAAAGGAATTTCCATTTTTGTGAAAAAACAAACAAAAAAAAAACTACTCGACTGTTCATTCTCTATGGGTAAACTTTGACAGTTGCCAACCATGGACTGGTTTCACCCATTTTTATGTATATGAAAGTGTATGACCTGACCCCTAGGTATGTCATCAATGATCACCTCCTGATATTTTTAAAAACGCTACTTCACTCTACAATCTTTGGGGGGGGGGGACATTGACAAGAGTTCCTCGATCACTAACAATTTTGATTACTTTTATTTCGTATGGAAACTCGCACTGTAGGTGTATTGTCAATGGTCTGCCTGCCATCACCCTCCATTTTTGAGAGAAAACACTACTTCCCTATACATTCTCTATGGGGCTTGACTGGTCACCAGCTTTGACAACTGAGCTTGCTTGCACTGCTTTGCGAGCATAGCTAACCAATCGGGATTGCTGCAGATTTGAAATGATATTTTTGATTTGTTTGTACTCAAGAATATTGCAAAATACCTATTGAAAGTTTATTCAGAGCGATATCATGCTGGATGTATGGTTTTGAAAACCTTTATGCTGATATTTCTTGAAAAAGAAAGGAATAAAACGTAATTTATCCAGCCACGATCTTGCAATGGCCATTAGAGCTGGTGTTCCATGAAGATTAGATGAATGAAGACAATAAATGGTGCCTCAAAAAGAAGTCTTTTCTGGCCAAGTGGAGTAATTTTGAGTGTTTTGTCAATATTTTGAAAACAACTGAAATCCAAAAAATTGTGTGTATATCTAGGTTGCAGCATCTCAGCTTTTCTCTGATGTAAAAATTTTACTATATTACAATTCACTTTTTTTTTACTTTCAGTCATGCTTAAAAAATTTGTGTTGCAAGATTATATTCTTTTAGTGAGCAAAAAAAATTTTGAGAAATATAAAATAGTTTCCAAGGTACTCAATTTTCATCTGAACTCCATCAAAAAATTCTTGGGGGCTAATTTCATGATGAGGAATAGGATTGAGCTAAAAAAAAATGATATAATGAAAAAAACATGTTTAGTTCGTTTTTCCTATGTTAATTAGGATAGTTCAGTTTTTGGAACTGAATAAGCATGTCTCCTGGAGTCATTTCCATTGATACCAGTTTTGTGAAGACACGATAATAGAAATTCGTTATAGAACTTTTTTACAACTGTATAGTTAATATTTTCTTCATAACATTTGGTTCTCTTATTCTCCCAATTTTCCTCTATAATTGATCCAAATGATTTTGGACTTGGAACTTATTGCTTGTACTGAAAAAACTGAAGGCAATTTGACAGTTAGCAAAGTTTTTAACTTTATATGTTTAAACCCAAGGAAAAAAAAGAATGAAATACATTTTTTCAATGATAAACCAAATACACTGCTAAAGGGAGAGGGATTTTTTAATAAGCTACAGCTGGTATTTAAATCAACAGATTTCAAAAAACTTCCGAGTGTCCTTTCTCTGAAAAGGTATGGTAGTTTCACAAGAGCTAAAAAATGTAGTCCTCACTATACGAACTCTAGTTAAAAACTAACCTTGAAAAGCCAGGTATTTTAGAAGAGACCACTATTCATTGAGGATGCATTGATGTCATCATCTTTAGTAACAAGAATAAGTGACAATGACCATCTAGCAATATGTAACCATTCTCGCCGAATGATCAATGCCCTTTATCTCGGTGGAGTAGCAATGGGGGGGGGGAAAGGTAAGAGGATTATAGCGTCATGGAGATGAAATATTTGTGTGTTTGTCAATTTTTAAAATCGAATATGAAGAGAGGTTCGAAATAGTATTATCATGCCCATCTACCATTGCTAAGTCCATGAGGAGCGGGAAATTCACATAATGGCCTGGTTCCACTTAACTTCACTATACCACTGAATGCTCTCCAGACCACAGGGAAAGATGTGTATGGTCGAGTTTTCTCTTTTGTTTATTTACATTAAAATGCCGTAATGCTAAGTCAGTGGAATCTTCAGGGCAGAAGTCAAAAAGTAATGTAAATAAAGTCAAGGTTTTTAATTTAAGTAAACAAAACAGAAAACTCGTCCATTTTAACTGCCAGTGCTCGTGTTTTCTGCATGCAGTAGACTAGGAGGAAAGAGGGAGTGTGGATAGACCTGCGTCAGTCTGAGAGGACAATGGAGCCAAAATATTAGTGAATAATTGTCGCTTTTAAGCTAAATAGGGTGAGGGGGGTCGGAAGAATAATATTATGCCCCGGATACCACTTTTTTTATCTACCACAGTGGGGATAGCACTAAGCTAAACAGAACTAGCAATCAGGCACCATTGTATTTTGAAATTCATTTATATTATATTATTGGCAGTGGGAAATACAATCTAACCCCTATTTATCAAAATTCTCTATACATCAAACTTTTTTCAAAAAGCTTGGATTCATTAGAAAATTGATTTCTGTATATCAAAATTTCTATATGTCGAACAAAAATTTTTCGCATACCAGTTGCATTCAAAAACCACCCATGTATTACTTTCATAAGAAGACATGAATTAAATAAAGGGGGAAAAAATAGTATTGTTACTGCAATAGAAATCCACAAAAGTTCGGAAGGTTGTTAACGGAAAAGCAATAAACATTGACTAGTGAATTGTATGTTATACTTGGATTCTGTTCCACGAATTCCTCTGCTAACTTGGAGCAAGAATTTTCTTTATATTCAGTTCAAATTTTAGATTTCTTATAGTGAACATAGCCATTAAACTGAAATCTCGAAGTGTGAAAGAGCAGTCCAGCTTAATAAAAGACATAGAAAACGGAATGATAAATAGGGACAAGGGGGAAAAAATTGAAGTTTCTACAAATAGAGTGTAAAAAATTTTGAAAAATCGTGATCCGGTTATTATAAACTAGCAGTACGTGCACGGCGTTGCCCGTGGAATCAGGACTTTAACAAAATGAAAAAAAAAACGCCCACAATGACATGAAAAAGTTTTGAAATCAAAACAAAAGATACACATTTTTTGATTTTCCTGCTTATTTTTTTTTTTTCACGCTACAGTACAGAGTACGTTAATCCAAAACAATATTACAAAATTGGAACGTGAAAATGATTATTATACAGCAAGCAAAATATAAATCAAATCTGAAAATAATAATCGAAGTAATTCATTCAGGTGAAGGTCATGATGTATCCTACGCGTCCGCCAATCAAAATTGGCATCAACGTTCGGAAGAAGTGCCGCTTTTGGAACTCGATCGAGAAAAATAACTCGCAACGGCCCAGAAAAAAATTAATTTTAAAAAAACGATAAAAGATATTTTAACCATTCTTGTTTTAAATCCGACAGAACCGTTCTAGTTATAAGCTAAAAAAAATTGAAAATAATAGTGTTATTAGAAAGTCGGATGCAGCAAATTTAGAAACAAAACTAACATTTAGATAGCAAAACTGACTATTTTTTTAAAAAATTCTCAAAATTCAGTTAATTATGTTAGAAATTCAAAACTAACTTCATTAGAACGGAAATCGCGTGCTCTTTCCTATGGTGTATCTATTTTTGTCGTACAATTATTCGAAACCAATCTATTGAGAAATTAGTGGAAAAATCAACCAAAACAACACAAAACATTAAATAAAAAAATTTCTAGATTAAAATTTAAAATTTCGGCTTCGAGGTGCATTCAGTCACCATTACGACTACCTGTGTGCCAAATTTCATGACTGTAAGTGCGATAGAGTCGTCTGGACATCCCAGACAAACACACACAAACATTGCCTTTTATATATATTAGAGATTTGAAGCGTTGGTGGGGGGGTTGAGATCAGTAGTTTAGTACATTGTAAACAAATTGCATTCTCTAATCTGAAATGTTATAGCACAATAATCTTTCATCGTTCTTTATATTATTTTTAAAAATTTACTAAAAAGAGAATTTTCTGAACTTTATAGTGGTGTAAATCAGTTTATGTGCAATAATATACTTTGAAGTTATCGGGGGAAACATTCACATTTTGATTAATTTTTAATAAAATATCTACTTAAAATTTTGAAATACCCTTTCTTATTAAGTGCCTACTACCCAGGAAGTAAATACTTATCCATTTTGGGAATTCTAGGTCCAACAGTCTGCCCTGCGGAGCATTTCGAACGATTTTTGCCCTTCCCTACAACAAATCCTTCGCCGATTCAATAAAAATCATTCTAGTTATCGTGTTCACAAGAGACATGGGCAAAGCCTTTATATATATACAGAGACTCCCAAAGAAGTGGAATAAATGTTCATTTCCTTAAAATATTGATCCTAGACATACACTTCCAAAGTTTCATCAAATAAAGTGAGAACTGGTATGAAAACAATTTGATATGCAATACAATAGTAAAAAGTTTAAAAAATAGAATTTTTATCGCCCCCCCATAGTGCAAAAATGTCAATAAGTAGAATGTTCTTACATTCAATCTATTCATATACAAAGTTTCATGCTTCTATCTGCAAAACTACAGAGATAAAAGAAAACTAATTTATTGATTTAGATCACTTTTCCATACCTACTTTTGGACTTTGATTTTGAAGATTCCATTGACTTAGCATTACACTGGAATTATGTAGTTAAGGCATTTTAATATAAATAAACATAAAAAAAAAACTCATCCATAAAAAAATATTACTGGAATACAATTTTTCAAATATATCTTTACCTTTAAATAGCCCAAACTTGTAGTTGTAATTATCTGAATTGTATTTTATATAATTACCATCGTATCTTTTTCTGGTGAATGACTTCTAACAACAGAGAGCAAATATGTAGTAACCAGCCAAGTGCCCGTTCAGACAACATGAAAGTGAATCTAATAACCTAAAAACAGAAAAGAAAGACAAATCAAGAGCGCAAAGGCGAACCCTTGGCTGAGGTTGAAGAAAGAAAAAAAGAGCATTAGTTGGCCTAGTGCCAAACAGGAGCATCCAATTCTGGCTAAGACAGAAAGGACAGCTATTCGCCCATTATATCCTTTAATCATGCACAATGAGCGAATTTTGGTGCTTTCCAAAACTATTTGGTTATGCAACCCCATCCTATCTCCGTCTTACTTTTTCATTCATTTTCTGTCTTTTCTCATTTTTCCTTGTTAATCAAACTCTCAAGAGAGGAGAAGTACGTAAATAAGAATAAGAACAAAAATGCGAATTTTTAAAATAATTTTAGCGAGTTCCGCAACTCTGTAGCCCTAAAGGAAGGGTCGTCACTGCCTTTAAGTAAAGCTTAATAACAATGCCGAGAGCAAATAATTTAATATTCTTGTACAATATTAGGCTATTTTCTTGTTAAGCCTTAAATTTTCATTTTCTCAAGTTGTCCTTCTATTCTTTATAAGTCAACAATGACACTGAGTAACAGCATGAGTCACTGGCAAGTTTTTTTCAATCCATGATGTTTGGATGGTGTACTAGATAAATATTTGCATTTCACAGTTTTTCTATGTTTAATAAATTTGCATTTCAGTAACAAACATTTTCATATAAATTTGTGAGAAGGCCCATTAAATTTAAAAATTAACTACCACCTTCGGCGACCAGCTGTTCGCCCATATTATTAGCCTTTGGCTATGCTTGCAACTTGGAGAAATAAATTGCTGGTTGTAGAGGTTGAGGGACTCTGCTAAAGTTTTATTTTGCGTTATATCTCAAAAATGAAATGGCAGGCGACCATTGATGACATATCTAGACGTCATAAAACTTTTGTGCGAAATAAAAATGATTGAAATTGGTTTCAATGATTGGGGCTCAGAAACTCTGTCAAGGTTTTTCCCCATAGAGAATATAAAGTGGATAAATATTTTTTCGTAAATGGAGTGTGGGGGGGGGGCAAACAACCCTTAATGACACATGTAGACGTCATACACTTCCATATGAAATAATTGTCAAAATCTGTCCAGTGGTTGGGACTGGTTCTCAGGTTTTGCCAATTATTTTAAATATATAGATCTGCAAGTTTTGCAGATAGAATCATGAAACTTAGTTCATGCATAGATGAGTGTAAAAGGAACATTTTACTCATTGACATTTTTACTCTGCAGGGAACGTATAAAACTTTCTTAACTTATTTCCAACTTCCATAGGAACCAAAGTTTTTTTCATACAAATTCCAACCTCATTTGATGAAACTTTGTAATTGGAAGTATATGTCTAAGTGCAATATTTAAGGAAATAAATGCTTGTTCCACTTTTTTACAACACCCTGTATACAACTTTTGAACGAGGGTTGGTTTTGGGTTCCAAGGAAGATCCACTGAAATTTTCCCAAAGTTGTGTCATGAGAACCATTGCAATAGGTGGCATTCCTATAAGGAATCTACCTAAAATTAAAACTGTAAAGAAATACAAGTCTTCAACTTAAAAAATTATTTCCCAAGAAATCATCAAAAAGTTGCAAAATGCATTTCTGTATATCAGAATTTCTATGTATCAAGTTTTTCCCAAGAACCTTCAATTTAGATATAGAGGTTCAAACGTATATTAAGCTCTGAAATTTTTATCTAAATTTCAGTCACAATGACAGGTGTGCAAAATTATTTGTTACGAGTCAAAATGTGGCCTCCAGGCTGAAAGTTTGGACATGCTGGCTTTACTACGTTCGGTTTACACGAATGAATATAATATTCTACTTCATTCTGACATTATCTCTACTACTAATAATAATAAAGGAAGATGCGTATATGTTGGTGCTTTACAAGGCAGATTTCTCAACCAACAGCTACAAAATTTGGCACAAACATAATTTGGAAGGCTGGAATGTGTAGCTCTGAAATTTTTTTAAAAAAAATCTTAATATACGAGATTTTAGTTTTTCCTTGATAACTTTCGAAAATATAGTACAAAAATAATTTTAACATCTGAAAATCCCCCAAAAAGTTTTTCAGTTTAGTTGAAGTACCATTTTTTTCCTCCAATTGTAATATTGTTTAAATATTTTTAGGTATAATTTACAATACTTCTCCATTGTTGCAATGAAATTCAAATAATTTTCATTGTACTAATATTTTATCCAGGGTTTTTCTTTCATCGTTGATAGCCAAGGCATGAAGATTTGGCTTTTTTTTTCATATTGAGTAGGCTTCTTTTTAAAATACAGTTTTAATGAAAGTTGCATTTTTTTTAGTTTTATGGTAATTACAGATAAGGTTTAATTTAAAAAGTAAGCAATGATTAAACTTTTTATACCATAAAACTTTTCTCGGCAACCCTCTAAATGGCCACTTTTGTATGGCACATAATGTTAAAATAACCTCTATTAATGGCCACTGAAACCCCTCCGAGCAGCCAGGTTGATCGCAACAATGAAGTACATTCAATTCGTCTCTTTGGCCTTGAACCTTTTAAGAAAAACTGAGGAAAGATAAAAAAATTTATACACTCTAAAATATCAGACATCAAAAATTGACTATAAGGATTAGGGATTTATTTTGCCAATTAAATGTTTGCTTGCATCTATCCACTTTTTTGGAGCCAACACAAATTGTATCTTTTTTTAAAAAAAGTTAGAAATTTTTTTGAGTAAAGTACTTTTCTTTAGGCAATTGATAAAATTCGCTTTATCAGAAATAACAAAACGGGACACGTTTAAATAAGTTTTGTGTACATCCAAACATGAAACTCCTTTAGAGCAGCCAATTTCCTTGGAATGGAGGTGGCCACTGTAGAGACATTTCAATGCAGTTTAAGCATTTTTAAACACTGTTGCTCTTTTCCGTAATATAACTAGATGTATAAAAAATATATCATTACTCTTTAAACTTGAAGTTTTGTTTTCTTATTATAGTGCACTAAATTTTATAGAATCAGTAAACAAAAATTCTTCAAGAGAGATTGCAAAAATTATGAAACATTCAATTTTACAAAAAACCCCTCTGAAAGCTAAACGATTTCACTTACTATCCTTAGATGTTTTATTAGCATGTTTCAGTTCTACAAACAAGTTATTGGGTAGTTGAAGTTCAGTTCTACGTAACTAAACATTCGTCTATTGGATTACCAACACCAGCCAGTTTGTCAATTCAAGACGTTTCCACTGTGCTCAACCCACCTCATTTCACAGTACCTTCATAACTATGCAAAATGAGTCACCTAAAGGTGACAATCATGGCTGCATATTTGCTATTTTTTCAACCTGCTGTAATTTGTCTAACAATCAAACTTTTAATGTGCAGAAGTTTGTATCAATACCATAATCTACCACAGTGAGTATTTTTGCATTTTACCATTACCCTTTTATAACAGATTTTAACTATAAACAAGAATTTCATCTAACTGATGAAAGTGAACAAGTATCTTTATCTCCCAATGATGATGTCCATCTACAAAACGCAGAATGATAAATTACATATACAACTATTGCAACAAGACTATTTGTGGAGAACACATTTTTAACAACTGCCAAGATTGCAAATGCTGATATTTACCATGTTTCTGTTTAATTAAAATACATCTCTTAAGTTAGGCTAATTTGTTTGAAGTAAATAAATAAAAAATATGCATTTTTAATTCATAGTCTACGAGTCAAATAATTGGTTTAGTAACAATGGCCTAAGTTTATTAAGGGTTAATCATTTCCCATTTCAAATTTTAGGCGAGATGACAGAATTGGGCAGCTACATAACACGAAGAATAGAACAAGTGCAAGACTTCTAAAACAGTACAATTTACATGTCTAACAAAATTTGAAAATAATTTACAGGAGGAACCATTAAGATCAAGCCATGCATAAATTTAATACATTTTTTCTTTTTTTTTTTTGCATGCAATAATCCCAAGCAAACTGGCTGGTCGTTAAAGATGTCTTAAATTTTTATTACTAATTTACTAAATAATAAAAGAAAAAAGTCACCATTATAAGAAACAAAATTTCAGGAGCAGACTTTATTGGAGATGGTTTTTTTCTTTCTAAAAAAGTTATAAGCAATGAACAATCAAATGTCAATATACTTTGTGAACAAAACTCGGAGGAAAAAATATGAAGACTTAAATTCAGAAATACAAATACATTTTCATTCACATGTAGTTAGAATTTTTTTGTTTTTCCAAAGGTTATTACAATACATGCAGCACATGGAGTCTCCACATAAAAATGTATTGACATTTCTTAACACTTTCCCAAATTTTTCCCAAAATAAAACTCCATTTTCAAAGTTAAGTAAAGATTTTTTATATAAATAATAATTCCTAATTGACAACTTAAGCAAAATTTGCTTTTCAAAGAATATCAATGAAAAATATATATTTATAGAACTCTAGTGAACAGGTCAAAATAAACAGTATACAAAAAACACACAAGGAGTACAAGGGTGCAGAACAGGTTTGAGGCAGCCAAGATACTGGCGCTAACTAAAACAGATTTATACAGCTACAACACTGCAAATTAAGTAAAAGGACATCTGAAGTTCAAAACAGAACGACAAATTATTTTGTTAATAATGTAGCAAATACCAAAGAGCTAATTTGCCTTAACTAAATCTAAGGCATGAACTGTCTGAGAATGCGACAGCATAGGAAGATAAATATTTTACAGAAACCGAGACATCTTCACGATGTTAGGAATGTTCCAACACAAGTTATTTCTCTCCAACTTTCACACACACGCACATAATATATATACATTTATATTTATACAACTGGGGGAGAATAGTTCCAATGTACAATGTGTCTAGCCCTATAAAAAAATTACAGGCTTTTTTCCCAATTCAAATCAAACACACACACACTACATGATACATGTGCAGTGCACACTGATCCGAACACGTAAAAAAAGAATAAGGACAGAAAGATAGAAAAACACTAAATTACACATTTACAGCACACAAATATCGTTGATTTCAACAGGAGAAAAAAATAATTATACAAAGCCTCCTTGGCTTACATTCCATTTCAAAAATATAGCTGTCTTCATTTTACACCAATGTCTACACAATTTACAATCTGAGCACCTAAAGTTTTCCTTTTTTTTTACCTCCATTTTATATTTTTGTTTTTAGGAGGCTTTGACTGAAAGATTGAAAAAAGAAAACTGGCTAAAAAACAGTATCTATTAGCTCAGAGGACAACCTCATACATTTCATTTCCAATCACACTGAATTGTAACTTTTTTTTTTTTTAATATCACAGTTTTATGGGTTCATATAGATACAAAATACACAAAAACAAAATAAATTCATACAATTTTTATCGTTTTTTTCTCAACCAATAAACACTTCAAAAAGAAAAAAAAACAGACTTAACATATTAGACGGCACCAACATATATATACACCTAATTGTAAAATAGTAACTCTAGATAGGCCAAGGTTCAATCTGCTCTTAAAGGATAAATAGCATCTGTTCAGTTATGGACAGCGGTAGACTGCTGCTGTTGTCTTTCAACTTCTTCAACAAGTAGGGCTTTCTGTTGAGTGCTTGGGGGCATTTCTGGCATTTTCTGCTTCAATACATCATTTCCAAACCATTTGGCAAGATTGACAGGGGATTGGCGATTGGCAGATGGTTGACCGGGTAAAAGATGTTGATGTTTAACATCTGGAAGAAAATTTAATAAGCATACAATGAATTGCACATTTTATCTCCTCAAAAATTAAAATTATGATTAACAAACATGAAAATTTATAAAACATCTAGAAAAACGTGTTTGCTATAAAAACATATTTTAATAAATTATTATAAA